>CAUYSK010045699.1:0-50399 GCA_963575035.1 Avahi laniger | reverse complement strand
TCCTAGGACCACTCTCCCCTACATACACACACACACACACACACACACACGCACGCACACACACAATTCACAAAAGTGGTATTCTAGTTCCAATCCTGAAGTTGGGCAAATAAGAATAATCTTATACAACTTGAGGATGGATGATCAAAGTGTATTATTTCATCCTTTTTCATTATCTTAAGCACTGTAAAGATCTTACATAATAAAACCACAAATTTCTATTATAAGCAGAATTAAGAGAAATACCCCACACTGTAAGCCTGTAACATGTCTTGATATAGCATGAGTCAAGAAAAAAGAAATGAGTACATATCCCCACTGTAACAATAACAAAATTCCACATTAACACCTTAGTTAGCTGAGATATCATCATAGCTTCAAGGTAGGTAACTGACATCAAAGTCCTCATGAGTTCCCACAGGTCACAAACATCTGCCCTTGCTAAGTAAGGCCTTCCAAGACAGGGGCCCTTGCCCATTTCTTCTTAAAGGCAAACATGAGAATTCACAAGAACTGCCTACTTATGTATCTCTACCTCTAATTTAGCTTCAGCAACCAGTCATTATCAATTCTGCCTAAATGGTTTTGGTAATAAAATACATGTCCTCATCCAATAGCTTAGAGGAAGTTTCTGTTATGGGGGTTTTCTTTTGTTTTTGATTTGCACTTTTTCTTTCAACATAAACACTAATTCCACAACACAGATGTATCTGTTTAACGAAAATTACTTCCAAATCACTAGCAGGAACACAAGTATACAGAAAATATTCTAGAGTTCATTATAATCAAATTTGACCTGTAAATATTAAGCCATATCTAATCATTGAGAGAACTAAAATATTTTTTTTCTTCCTAGGAATCAGAGGCCTATAAACTAATTGGTAACATGCACTACACAAAGCCAATCAAAATAATGACAATAAAAATTAAAGATTTAGTGATTAAAACTTGTTTTGTCTTTAAAAGAAAAAAGAAGCTACATATCTGAAATACTGATTACTTATATTTTACCACATATTTTAAAGTTAATAACACCTTAAATGTTCTATACAAAATTACTATAAAATCTTTCTTTTTTAACTTCTCAATAAAATTCCAAACTGTCTCTATGATCTGTCCAGTACATGAAGTTTTTAGAAATCTGTGGATTTGTTTACTACTGATTACTTCAACTATATAAGCAATTTAAAGTCTGAATACTATTTTTGATGGAAAATCCATATTTCTATACAACTTTTTAAATAACCACAATTTAAAAAGGAACAATAAGAAACAATCTACTAAGCAAAAATCAATCTTAAAAAGTGTTGGTATTATTTATACATACTCTGAAATCATAGTCCATATGGTTAGGTATAGATTAAAATGTTGGGGGGAAAAGTCCTGTATCCCAAATTCTCCTACCTGTGGTCTGCCCATCACCACCTATTTCAACTTTTAGAATATGCAATGAGGCACCGAAGTAGGGCTGTGGAAAGAAGTAACAGTATTAACACGGTGCTTCATCTGATGAAGCTTCAAGACAATTCCTGATTACTGCCTTTGGTTTCATAGATTCAAAAACAAAAACAAAACTTCAAATAGCAACTTATTCCAAAAGTAACTTGCCATTTTTTTCAAAAGCTAGAATTGAGAAGCTGATAAATTTACTGTAAAGTTCTAAAATATCACAGTTACTCTTAAATAATTATGTTTTCATTACCTTAAAAAGATAATCCAATATTTGAGAACGATATGGTTCTGGATAATTTACTAGAAGTCGGGAGGTTGCCTAAAAGAAAAGTAATAAAAGAAATCCAATCATGAATACTTATCTATAGTGTTCATGCACACCACCTGCAAGGTCAAGCTGTGGAAAGTCACTTCCCAGATTGTTTTCCTGCCCTTGCTTGTCCCAATCATTGGACAAGTAAGGCTGTTGTTTGTCCAACAGCTCTCCTGCTGGGACGAGGCTTGGCTGGGAGGTAAGCTTGCGAAGGCTACTGCTGAATCTCATGATTACAAACTTACCTAGAAACTTAGGTTTTCTATATTAAGACAATTTGGCAACAACAATATCAAGGAATGAATCTTAGATAATTTTCCTCTCAACATCTTTCATAAAAATACTATAAGCAGCAATGCTGAAAGGAAGCAGTACACTCCTCATTCTCATGAATTCTTTTACGATTAAGAATGGCCAACAATAATCTCCAGACCAGGCTGTACTAAGAAAACTTCACACTAAACTGGCATCAGAATGTATGGAAGGATGCAGGTGGGCAGTGCAGGGACCAATACCTCATCATACCTAAACCATGGCCAATAACTGCTTGAAGAAAGAAATCACAAAATCAATAATTGACTCATAATCTATCCTTTGGGAGGCAATATAAGCAAGGGAATAAAAGAAGCAGGTTTTCAGCATGAAACAGTAGCATGTTGCTAGGCTTGGAAGCCATACATCACTAGGTTCAAACTGCTACACCTTGCCAGGTGTGTGTAAAACAGAGGCAAGATACTTGACTTTGATACGGTTCAACTTTCTGTTTTATACTCTCATATATGCTACCACTGACATTCCGGTGGTACCTCGATCAATTCTCTCATACCCAAAACACCCCTAATCCTTGCCAGTGAGATACAGACCCATGGAGCTGCTCTCTAGCCACTCATCCCATGCACTTTGACATACCCCCAACCAAACAGCACTTTTGCCTAAATCTGCTCCTTCTCCTGCATTTGCTATCTTAGTAATGAATGACATCTGCCTAAACCGCAATCGTAGGGTCACTCTTTCACCAAACTTCCCCTCCATTCTCAGTCACCATGACGTCATCAGTATCTCTCAAATCCATCCCCTACTCTTCAACCTCACTGACCTACCTAGGTCCTCCTCACTTACTAGAAAAGTGAAATGGTCTTAGGGGCTCCCCTCTACCTTCCTGTGTTTTATCCCCCACACTACTTACCAGATTAATCATTCCAAAACACAAATGTAAGCAAGAAACTACTGTGATTAAACCTGCTAAATCCCCAGTAGCTTTATCCCCAGGATAAAGTTCAAATTACTCAGTTTTGCACCCAAATCCCCTAATTATTTGGATCCTAACTCTGACACTTTACCCCTATCACTGTCACACCTTCTATCTAGACATATCCAACCACTTTTCCTCTTCCTTCTGCCTGGAATGCACCCCACATCCTCACTTGGACGACTCCATTTCATCTGTCAGCTTTCAGCTCAAACTCCACCTCTTCAAAGAAGGACGCTTCTGCCCCTCCCCACTGATTTGATGTAAGTGCCTCTCCTTTGAGCGCCCCTGGCACCAGGTCCATATCTCTGCCCTAACATTTCTAACCCTGCACCATAATCACTGCTTTACTTTTTTGACTCGCCTCTAAGTTCCTTGAGGACATAGACTGTGTCTTATTCAAGTTCATATCCCCATTCTTTGTTATTCAATAAACACTTAACATTTTTTATTATTTTCCTTTTTTGTTGTTGCACTGGTACAGGAAACATAACATAGGAAGCTTTGAGTCAAATGGAGCATGTATCCAGATTTCATCATTTATAAGGTATGTGATGATAGGCAAATTATTGTAAAGTGAGTTGACCTACTCATTCAGGTGTTGTAAGACTAAAATAAGATGTACCTTAAAGGATTTAGTACAGTACCTGGCACATAAATGGCCTCTCAATAAATGGCAGGCATTGTATATACAAATTTGTCTTAAAAGACATTGTTCTCAAAGAGCTTAAAGCCCAGCAGAGGTTCAAATATTACAATGGCACTAAGTGAATGAACACTGTATATGCACACTAACAAATCCTTGACCCTAGGTAAAGCATGCTTCTTACCTTGCATTACACTGTTAGAACTGTATTTTTTGCTCTTTGGCAGTTATTTTGCCCTCTATGCACTCCCACATTTAATTCAGAAAGTACTAGCTTTAGGTAAACACACTACACTATTATGCTATTACAAACCTACAATCACACCTAATGCAAAAGCATAAGTCAAAGGTAATATAACCAAATGCTGAAATGTACCGTCAAGTAATAACAAATTATGGGATTACTAACCACACCTGAATAAATCCTGGAGCTGTTTATAAACCCAGGAAGATGTCTTGGGAAAAACATCTCTTCGAAGTCCTTGAAAAATAACTTCCTCTTCTCTAATCCCTGAAACTGGTTATTAACCGAAGTAAGTCATGTGCCAGACATCCTAAATACTTTACATCTATCCTCACAATGCTCCTACTAGGCAGGGATCACTGCATCCTCAAAAAAGAAATTCAGGCAGAGAGAAGTTAAGCAACTTGCCAAGACCATACAGTGAGTGGTAGGGCCCAGATGGATCCTTGGGATTCTCTTGAATCCACATTCTTAACTACTGACTGAACCACACTGCCTTCCCTACCTGATATGAAGATTAAATTAGAACATCCTAAACACTTACTGCTAGGTACCAGGGAAGCTTAATGTGGTGTGCAAATGTGGTGGTGCAATCATTTTCATTATTTATTGAGTTCCTACAATGAGTAATGCATTATATATAAGGACATTAATAATTGTTGGATTTTCTATAAAATTAGACAGGAGTTTCCTACCTTGAGTTATGAAATGATTCTTATCATTTTAATAATTTCAAATTGAGCTAAATAAACACAATGGAACCAAACAAAGACTTCCATTTTTCAGTAAATTTATACATTGGATTTAATATCACAAGGTATCCAAAGAAGAGATGGGGCCCCATTTAATGAAATATTGGTTATTTCAGGTTTAAACCAAAAAGTTGTAAAAGAATAGTAGTAGGAAAGAACAAATGTATTAGCTCATTAGCCCACAGGTTCCCCCTGAAATACTTTTCCTCCACCTCATATGATCAGACTACAGGCCAGGTCACCCATGCAGCAGGCAAACATTCAAGCTTTTTTGGAGTTGAATCTAAGTACAAAGCTCCATCTGACTCAATCTTAAAAAGCCAAGAGCTCAACCTTAACATTTTCAAATAAAATTAGTTCTAGATGGGATTTGGGGTACAAAACATAAAACAAAAACCCACTCACCCAAAGTCTGCCAGTATAAAGCCCATGGGCCCAAAGATAACAGAAGGGAGTAAAACAGAGACAATGGTTACAAAGAACGTAGAATTAAGGCAAGTAAATATCGTGAGGAGCCAAGAACAATCATGCTACCGAAGAACACGCTGGGGCCTGGAAGCCATTTTTAGGCATGACTAGGGAGCTAAGGGCAATGACCAGCCATGCCCATTCTCAATTTTGCACAATTTTACTCACGTTTCAAGTAAATCCTATGGAATGCCCACATAAAAAGAACACATCCCAACTGCCATAGCCAAGAAAAGCCTAAGAATACATGCCAATTAAATGTAATGTGGTACCCTGGTTGGAATCCCAGAATAGAAAAAGGACATTGGGTAAAAACTAGGGAAACATAAATGAAGTATAAACTTTAGTTAATAATAGTGTATCAATATTGGTTGTGGCAAATGTACCATCCCAATGCGGGATGCTAGGAATAACAGAAACTGGCTGCATGGCATGTGAGAACTCTCTATTGCCTTCATAACTTTTCTGTAAATCTAAAACTATATGAAAATTGAAATTACAAAAAAAAAAAAAAAAAAAAAAAACAAAAACCTCATCCCCCACTTCTGAGATCCCTGAATCAGGGAAAAGATCTCTCAATACCTAGTAAGAGAATTAATTGGTGTATTTGTTAAAAAGAGGATTCTCAGTCCCCACTCCAGAACTACAAAGTCAGCATGGGGGAGGGAAGACAGAATCTGCCTTTTAAGAAGCATACGGGTGATCCTTACGCAATCCTAACCATGAAGAGCCAACATTTCCCATCTCTTGGCGCAAAGAAATAGCTACCAATAAGGCAGAGGCACTGGCCCTTCTGAGGAGTAATTCACTTTCTCATTTCTTAGCCCTCCAGGCGGCAACACAGCCCCCAACAGTAAACAATCCCAGACTATCAGTGATTAATAGTGGAGCCTCCCATTTAAAAAAATATAAAAATAATAAAGTCCCAGATAGCTATCTTCCTAAAGAGACCCTGAGACACCCGTTGTGCCTACACATAACACCCTGTATGGCACTAACTCTTGAAGGGCCGGACCACCTGCGATAGTGGTCCAGGGACTTCTAACTCTGCCACCCACCAGCTCCCCAAAATGGAAGTGACACAGCCGAAGCATCCCACTGGGGCATCCTCTTTCACACACAGGGATTCCTGGGTTCCCTAACCTTTTTTGGAGCGACCCTCGCGGGGTGTTGTCTGCACGACCAAGAGAGCCCAGGCCCCATCTCCAGGAATGAGGGTTTGAGCTTCGGCCTCGTCACTACGTAAGCCTGTCACTTACTCGCTGGACTTCCTGACCCTCACTTGTTAAAACCTAACTGCCTCTCTAGGTTCATGTTAAACAACGAAGCGCCAGTCTCAGCGCCCTCGGAGAGCGGGAAGCAGGACCGCAACGGGAGCGCGTCGAAACACCTGGCAATGCCGCAGGGGCTTCTGGGGCGGGACCGGATGGGGTTGGCCCCCTGCGCCCCCCGCCCGCCCACCCGTGCCGCCAGTCCCTGTCGCCCGCCGCTCACCCCGCCTCCGCTGACCGCGCCGATGCCGTCGAACTCCCGGCCCAGCCCGTCGGAGTCGTCGAGCACGTACGTGCGGCTGGGCGCCAGGAGCGTGCACAGCAGCAGGGGCACCGCGACGCGGCCCGCCGAACCCGCGGCGGCCGTCATGACTTTCACTCGGCGTTGCCGGGAAGCCTCCACTAGGCGCTCAGCCATTGTGTGGGTCACATGACTCCCGCGCCCAGGGAGGCGGGTCCGGCCGCCGCCATGATGGAGACGGGCATGAGGCTGCTGACGCCAGCGCCGCCATTTTTAATGCGGGCAGGGGGGGCCCTCCTCCCCGCCCCCCAACGCAGCCACCGTAGAAATCGTAGCGAGACTTTTTTCTCGTTTCTCTCGTGTCTGTAATCAGCTTTAGGCTTTCACATGTACTCATTCTGTGGCTTCTTTTCCGGCCTCCCTCACGTGCTGGAAGCACTTTAACCCAGGGAAGCTGGATGCCCAAGGCCTGCCAAGGGAAGAGGGCAGGGAGTTACTCTACCATGGACCTTCCCCAGCATCTTAGGGCTCATCTACCTCGCGCGAGGACCCGGCGTGGAGCCCCTGACCAAGTCCCAGTTCAGCTGTTACCTTGTTCAAATCACTTAGCTTTCGGAGCCAGAATTTTCTCTTGCGTACGATGAGGCGGGGAGAGCAGTCGTGTAGGAGATGTCTGCTTAAACGAGACAAAAGTAAGCACTCAGTAAATCCAAGTTGAATGCATTACACACTCGGCAAACGATAGCTCAAAATGTTCTCCATTCTGGTAACTACCCAGTTCTATCCAAGGCTTTTAGCCTTCAAAGGAGTTAAGACTATGCCACCTCAGAATATGCTCCTTTGGCATATTGACCATTTTGAATTAAAGGCACTTTTAAAAAAGCAGGTGCAAGATCACTCTGATCGTAATTGTGTTTCTTCCGTGCAGGAGATAAAATTACCATGGGAGGGATGTCCTCCCTGTAAAATAATATTCTTATAATCAAGGACGGGAAGTTGAAGCTGAGGGCAATCTGTGCAAACAAACCTTGTTAAAAACCCTTATCATCCTAGTCACTTCTGTACCCAATTAACTAGCCCAAGCCCCTTTGCCTTACCTGCATTACCACATTTCACAATTTGTCCCCCCCCACTCCCCGTTTTTTGTCCAGGTCAGTATATAAGCCATTGACTCCAACTGGAGTTGGATCTTCATGTCCTTATGAGGGCTCCTGTACCACATGAAATTTAAACGAGTATGCTTCTCTCCTGTTCATCTATCTTAAATCAGTTTAATCCTCTGGCCCACCCAGGCCCCTGAGGGGATGAAGGTGGAATCTTGCCTCCCATACAGCCTCATAAACTATCCTCCACTGTTAGTTGAAATGATTCCAGGCTAACCCCAAATTGGTAGGAAAGTTGTGAACTGCCCTGGAATTTCTGTCACATCCAGCACTGGCCTGAGATATCTGATTTCCTTGTAATTTGGAGTAAATTGAAGCTGCATAGAAAGATTTTCTGATCCCTAAATTTCCCTTAGCAGAAGTATGGGATTAGTTATCAGTGCCCACACAAGCTGCTGAGACACCAAAATGGCAAGAAGACCCAGAGGCTTCAGGATGCAAGGAGATCTGTCTACAGAATCCTATTTGGAATCTGATTATTCTGCCCCTTAACCGCAAACCTAAATCTAGGTTTCAAGACCACGATTATAGTTAGACGTCAAATCTCTGTCTCGGCAATCCCATAAACACCCACATAAGACTCTCTGTTATTCCCTAGATTCTTAATGGATGGTAGCTATGTTTTTTTCTCTCTTTTTCAATAATTCTAGGTCTATCTTGGTTTACCAAGAACAGTCCTTGCTTATGTCCTAACATAATTATTAATAGTGTTCCTTTCACCCTCAAAAGTGTACTGTTTTGGATAAGTTACATAGTCACATATGTGTGGGCCACTTAGTTTCTTCAGTTTCTTCTTTTCGCAGTACAGCACATATCTGAACTCTCTGCCTTCGCACCACCACCATTCTGTGGTACAGGTCAGTAGCTCTCCAATTCTCTCGATTTACCTTTACGAAACTTGCTCTGTTCCATTTGTTCTAACACAATATTTTAAGCATGAGCTAGAGCACCTGTGGATGTGAGCTATAGATGATTCATCAAGTGAATGTTAAGCTTCTCACCAACCCTAAAATAGCACATAAGGATGGCATAATAATGTGACTAGATGGGAAGTACCAAGTACCAAGGTGATAACAGGAAAATACCATACACATGAAATTAGGAAGTTGAAACCAACACCCAACATACGTCATCCTGTGGTACATCATTGTACCTGTACTTGAAAGGCACACCACAAGTAATTGTGTGAAATCTGCAGAAGAGGAAACATAGACGCTTAAACAGAAAAGGTAGCCTCATCCCTTGGAAGTCCCAGTAGTAGTTCCTGTTATTTCAGATACCAAAGTAATTGCTTACCAGAGAAAACATTTGTTGTTTCTAATTTCTAATCTACACTCAGGAGACCATTAGGCAAGAAAGAGTCTATTAAAAAGACAATGAATACAAGCTGAGAAAGACATCCTTGCAGTGGCGGGCACAGCACTCAGATTTGCTCAAAATGTGAGAGAAAGGGAAATGGTAGTTATCAGATAAGTGATCATATGCTAGGAGTCCCTTGAATCTGTGGTTTTGGGTCAGTGAGATAAACAGGATGATAAGAGAGAAAGAAGGTACCAGTTCTCAAATTTCAAATGAGTTTAAAAAGTAATGACAGTTTTTCTCTTAAATCACAAATGTTTGTATCACAACTACCCCTCTAACCACAGCAAATCTCTCCTTTTTCTAAAATAAAAAATGTGATCAAAATCAGATGGTCTCTTGAGAAAGATGAGAGGTCTTACCTTTTAATGAAAAAGTCTAATAGCAGTCTGTTGGTTTACTTGAGGAAAAGCCTTTTCACTTTTAGAAATCAAAATTAGGCTGTCAAAAATTCAAGCGGGGGAAGGGGGGCAAGGGCAACATGTGTAACCTAAACATCTGTACCCCCATATTATGCTGAAATAAAAAAAAAATTCAAGGGCAGAGGCCAAGTTTTAGTCCTCTTTGTACTTTCTAAGCACAGTGTCCAAACCATGGTAAGCACTCAACGTATGTTAGTTGAATTGAACTTAAAAAAAAATCACTAAATAATTATATAAGGGGATAAAAAGAAAGGATTATTTGCAAAAGGAACTGGAAACATTCCTTAAAATAGGAGTCCCCTAAGACATAAAAGGGGTGTAAAGAAGTTCTTCTTCATGATCCATCCTATAGCATCTGCTGTTTATCTGGTCTTTTAAATCTGGACATAAGTTTCTGGATTGCAATTGTTATTAAATAATTACATTGCCCTGTTTAGAGACCTCTCTCTAAAATATATGAAGGGGTTCGGTTAACTCAGGACTTTATATAAACACAATGAAAATAATAGTTCAGAAGATAGACTCCATCTAATGGAATGAAGTGTATATTGCTTACAAAACATTTTCTTCTTTTAAATTTTTTATTTTTAATTATTATGGATACACAATACTTGTACATATTCATGGGGTACATGTGATATTTTGATACAAGCACAAAGTGTGTAATGATCAAATCAGGATAATTGGAGTGTCCATCACCTCAAGCATTTATCATTTCTTTGTGTTAGAAACATTCCAATTCTACTCTTTTAGTTATTTTGAAATATACAATAAGTTATTGTTAACTATACTCACCCTATTGTGCTATCAAACACTAGATCTTATTCCTCCTATCTAACTGTATTTTTGTAATTATTAACCATCCCCTCCCCCCACACTACCTTCCCCAGCCTCTGATAACCATCATTCTAGTCTTTTGTCCCCAGGAGTTCAGTTCTTTTTTAGCTCCCACATATTAGTGAGAACATGCAATATTTATCTTTCTGTGCCTGGCTTATCTCACTTCACATAATATCCTCCAGTTCCATCCATGTTGCTGCAAATAACAGGATTTCATTCTAAGGCTGAATATAGTCCATTGTATATATGTACCACATTTTCTTTAGCTATTTATGATGAACATTTAGGTTGATTTCATATCATAGCTATTATGAATAGTACTGCAATAAACATGGGAATGCAGATAACTCTTTGATAAACAAATGTCCTTTCTTTTGGATATATACCCAGCAGTGGGATTGCTGAATCACAGTTCTACTTTAGTTTTTCTGAGGAACCTCCACACTTTTCTCCATTGTGACTGTACTAATTTCTATTCTCGCCAACAGTGTATGAGGGTTCCCCTTTCTCCACATCTTCACAAGCATGTGTTATATGGCCCATCTTTTGGATAAAAGCCATTTTAACTGGGGCAAAATGATATTTCTTTGTAGTTTTAACTTGCATTTTTCTGGTGATTGGTGATGTTGAGCATTTTTTCATATACCTGTTGGTCATTTGTGTGTTTTCTTTTGAGAAATGTCTAGTCAGAACTTTTGCCCATCTTTTAATCATATTATTTGGTTTTGAACATTTTTCTTAAGTGTAACTATAAATAAAAACTACTATAGCCAGAAGCAATGTCGTGTACTGGTTAGAATATTGGCCCTGGAGCCCCAGACTGCTTGGCTTCAAATCTTTCTTCTACCACTTACTAGCTATGTGATTTTGGCCAAGTTACTTAACTTCTTTTGGCTTAAGTTTGCACATCCATAAGATACAGAGGATGACGGCAATGCATTGATGTGAAGATCAGACAAGTTAAAATTCATGTAGCATTTAGAAGAGTGACTAGCACATACTATGTGCTATATGGGTGTGCTTATTATATAAGTAATAACATAAATGACATACAGATTAACTTTAAAAAGTAGTAAACTTTTGAGTTTACTACTTTCCCCACAACTAAGACAATTCTGGGAAAATGGATTATTCCATTTGTATTGGTCTCAATTTGTTTTCTTTTTGCTGGGTTTTTGTTGTTTTGTCTACAACCATCCAAACTCATGTCTAATGTGACTGATTCCTCATGGTAACAGTCTGGTGTCTGCCTCCTCCAGGAGTGAAGGAGCCAGATTCTTCCTCTTCCTGCTCCCAGCCCAGCAGGCTTTGACAGTGAATGACCAGGCTCCCTTGATTAGTGCCTTGAACCTGCGACTTTGACCTTGGGAGAGTACTAGATGTACACACAGTTGAGAAATCCCGCTGAAGCCATGCCAGATTCCAGAAGAGGCAGCAGCATAGAGACTCCACCCGAGATGGCCTCAAGTACCCACAGCAATGGGTCAGCAGTGCCATCCTCACAGCTCAGGCAGGGTGACCTGGCTGTCTTTTTGGTGCTTTGACTCTTCTTCATTTTACAAGCCTGGTTCTGAAGCCTCTACATCAATTCTGGGCCATATTCCGATTTCTTTCCGAGCTATTCATTTTCTGTTCAGGTTAGCCACAGATAGTTTTTGTTACCTGCAGCAAAGAACCCTGACTCACACACCAAGTTACAATCCAGAGTTGATGTGATAATTGCAAAGAATTCTCAGCCTCTATATCTGCATTTCCCCAGTGTAAAAACTGCCTTCACCATCTGTAGTCTTTTGTTGGTAATTATTACTACATAGATTTGCTCAAATAAAGGAACTCCAGGAAGTTTTACTATCCTCCTATGCTTCACCTGTGATATACCTATTCTTCTTTGAATTGTCAATACTCATGGTTATGCATTCCTGCCAGGGAAGAATTTTAGAATCCACCTAGCCCCAGGGCCTAGGCATGAAGAAATTGACAGTGCAAGAGGTTTCCACCACTCAAAATATTTTTTAAACATCTAGTACAATGCTGTACAACGGAAATATTATGCAAAGCACTTATATAATTTGAAATTTTCTAGTAGCCACATTAAAGTGAAAGTGAGATTAATTTTAATGAATTATTTAATTCTACATATCCAAGATATTATCATCACAATGTGTAATCAATATGAACATTTATTAATAAGATATTTGTATTCTCTTTTTATACTATATTTTAAAAAATCTAGAGTGTATTTTACACATACAGCACATCTCAATTTGGATTAGTGACACTCCAAGTACACAATAGTCACATGTCAGTAGCTTTTGCCTATATAGGATTGAGAGGATCTGGTGTATTCCAGGGTCTGGGATAGGCACACTTATTTAATGTCCACACTGTCTGCTAAAGATAAGATTGAAGAATACCCATTCAATATCTGTATTAGTTGCTAGGACTAATTGCTAGAACTACCATAACAGTATACCACAGACTGGATAGCTTAAACAACAGAAATAGATTTTCTCCATTTCTGGAGGCTAGAAGTCCAAGATCAAGGTGTTGACAGGTTTGGTTTCTCCTGTAGCCTTTCTTGCAGATGGCCACCTTCTTGCTGTGTCCTCACATGGTCTTTGCCCTGTGCCCAGGCATCCCTCTTGTCTCTTGGTTCATCCAAATTTCCTCTTCTTGTTAAAAAAAATTAATCTATTTTAATTGAGAAATAAAAATTGCATATATTTATTGTATACAACATTATGCTTTGAAATATGTACACATTGTGGAATGGCTAAATCAAGCAAATTAACATGTACCTTACCTCACATACTTATTTTTTGTGGTGAGAACACTTAAAACACAACTCTGTTAGCAATTTTCAAGAATACAACATATTGTTATTAACTATAATCACCAGGATTTCCATCTTTTTTAGAGCTGAATAGTTTTTCATTGTGTATATATACCACATTTTCTTTATCCATTCATCCACTGATGCTCACTCTGGTTGATTCCATACTTTGGCTTCTGTGAATATTGCTGCAATGAACATGGGAGTGAAGATATCTCTTTGACATACCGATTCCATTTCCTTTGGATATATATCCAGTAATGGGGTTGCTGGATCATTTGGTAGTTCTGTTTTTAATTTTTTGAGAAACCTCCAGTTTTCCATAATGACTGTACTAATTTACTTTCCCACCAACAGTGTGCAAGGGTTCCCATTTCTCCATATTCTTGCCAACACTTGGTATCTTTCCTCTTTTTGACAATAGATGATATCTCGTTGTTTTAATTTGCATTTCTCTGATGAGTAGTGATGTTAAGCATTTTTTTCACATACTTATTGGCCATTTGTATGTCTTCTTTTGAGAAATATGTATTCAAATCCTATGCTCATTTTTAATCAGGTTATTTATTTTTTTCTATTGAGTTCCTTATATATTGTAGATATTAACCCCTGAGATGTGTGGTTTGCAAATATTTTCTTCCATTGTGTAAGTTATCTCTTCACTCTATTGATTATTTTCTTGGATATGCAGAAACTTTTTAGTTTAGTGTAATTCCATTTGTCTATTTTCACTTTTGTTGCTTGTACCATGGGGATCATATCCAAAAAATCATTGCCCAGAAAAATGTCATGGTGTTTTCCCCTACATTTTTTTCCTAGTAGTTTTACATTTTCAGGTGTTAAGTCTTATTCCATTTTAAGTTGAATTTTTTACGTAGTGTGAGATAAGAGTCTAATTTCATTCTTCTGCATGAGGATATCCAGTTGTTCCAAGACCATTTATTGAAGAGACTGTCTTTCTCCATTGTGTGTCCTTGGCAACTTTATTGAAAATCAATTGATCATAAATGTGTGTATTTATTTTTTGAACTCTTTATTCTGCTCCATTGATCTATGTTTCTGTTTTTATGCCGGTGCTGTGCTGTTTTGATTACTATAGCTCTCTAGTAGATTTGACATTAAGTAGTGTGATGCCTCCAGCTTCATTCTTTTTGCTCAAGATTGCTTTGGCTACTCAGAGTTTATTTCGGTCACATGTGAATTTTATGATTATTTTTTCTATTTCTGTGAAAAATATTGGAATTCTGATAGAGATTGCACTGCATTTGTATATCACTTTAAATAATATGGACATTTTAACAATATTAATTCTTCCAATTGGTGAACGTGGGACATCTTTCCATTTATTTGTGTCTTCTTCAATTTCTTTCATCAATTTTTTATAGTTTTCATTATACAGGTCTCTCATCTCCTTGGTTAAATTTAATTCTGCATATTTTATTTTTTGTAGCTATTATAAATGGAATTTTCTTGATTTCTTTTTTGGATAGTTCATTGTTAGTGTGTAGAAGCACTATTGATATGTGCATTGATTTTGTATCCTGTAACTTTACTAAATTAGTTTATTAGTTCTAACTTTTTTGGTGAACTCTTTAGGGTTTTCTATATATAAAATTATGTCATCTGCAAACAGGGACAATTTAACTTCTTCCTTTTCAATTTGGATTTCTCTTATTTCTTTCTCTTGCCTAATTGTTCTGGCCAGGACTTCCAGTGCTATGTTGAATAGTAGAAAGAGTGTGCACCCTTGTCTTGTTCCTAATATTAAAGGAAAAGCTTTCAGTTTTTCACTGTTTAATATGTTGTTAGCTGTGGATTTGTTGGATGTGGCCTTTATTGTATTGAGTTAGTTCCTTCTCTACCTAATTGTTGAGGGTTTTTATTATGAAAACTCTTAATACTGAATTTTGTCAAATGCTTTTTATACATCTATTGAGATGATCAATGATTTTTGTCCTTCATTCTGTTAATATGATATATCACATTTATAGATTTGCATATGTCGAAACACCCTTGCATCCATGGGATAAATCCCACTTGATCGTGACAAATGATCCTGTTAATGGGCTGTTGAATTCCATTTGATAGTATTTTGCTGAGGATTTTTTCATTTATGTTCATCAAGGACATTCGTCTGTAATTTTTTTCTCTTGTACTGTCCTTGTCTGGCTTTGGTATCCAGATAACACTGGCCTTGTAAAATAAATTGGGAAATATTCCCTCTTCTTCAGTTTTTTGGAAGAATTTGAGAAGAATTGGAATTGGTTCTTCTTTAAATGTTTGATAGAATTCAGCAGTGAAGCCATAGGTCCTGGGCTTTTCTTTGATTGGAGACTTTTTATTACCAATTCAATCTCCTTACTCATTATTGGTTTGTTCACATTTTCATGATTCAGTCTTGATAGGTTGTATGTGTCTAGGAATTTATCTATTTCTTCTAGGTTATCAAATCTTCTCTTCTTATAAGGACACCAGCCAGAATAGATTCGGGCCCATCCTTAGGGCTCCATTTTAACTTAACCACCTATTTAAAGTCCCTGTCTCCAAATACATTCACATTCTGAGGTATTGGAGGTTGGGGCCTCCACAAATAAGTTTTGGAGAGGGACAGAATTCAGCCCATAACACCATCTAAGATTTAGGGAGTTCGTGTGTTGCCAAAGCTGGAGGGCGACTTAACTGCTGGTACTCAGAGCTGCCCTCTATCAATGCTGATATCCCCTGCAACAGCCTCATTCCCTTCTCGTCTTTGATAGTTCCCATGTAGTAATCACCTGAGTTGTCTCTCATCAATGGCTACAAAGTGCCACACTAGGCCACTGAAGTGCAGTGGTGTGGGCTGAAGCTTTCTATCCCTTCCATGTGCCCATCATGGCCTTCTAGAAATCATTCCACTCTGCCTGTGCTATGTGGGCACAGAGGGACATAGTGAATGTCTTAGTTCATTTTGTTTTGCTATAAAAGAAGACCTGAGACTGGGTAATATATAAAGAAAAGAGGTTTATTTAGCTCATGGCCATGCAAGCTGCGAAGTTCAAGGGCTTCCGGCCAGGGCTTTTGTGCTGCATTGCAACGCCAAAGAGAAGGTGAAAAGGGAAGTGGACACGCGTGAAGAGGGGGAACATGAGGGTCACCCTGGCTTTACGACAACCCACTCTCTCAGGAAATAATCCATTCCCAGGAAAACTAAGCCAGTCTCACAGAGTGAGAACTCGCTTACTACGTCAAGAACAACACCAAGCCACTTATGAGGGATCCCAATCTATCCCCATGGTCCAAATACCTCTTGCAAAGCTGCACTTCCCAACATCACCACGTGGGAGATCAAGCCTCAATCAAGCTTTGGTGGCGACAAACAAACCATATCCAAACCATAGCAGTGAGGCTGTCTCAGGCCTCTCACATACATACTCCTGAGTTTCACCACCTAATTTGACTTTACCCTGGAAATGAGGCATAGTTCCACACTCCTCCCCAGATCACATGACTCATGGACATTTGTCCTCCACCTCTACTTTGGGGCTTGCTGAGAAGGGGGGATGGCAGTCAGCATGCAGGGCCCCTTTCTGCATCTGACCACATCTAACCTCTCATTACTTCCTCTCTCACAACACCAAGCCCCACCTTTGCCAAACAGGAAAACCTTTGTCTGTTCTTGGGGCTGGGAGTCTTTACTTTATCTATACAGTTATTCTCCCAAGCATGTTGTCTACATCTTAGTCTTTTCCATTCCCCTGAGTTGCCTGAATCTTTTGAAACTTAAAACCTACATTTTCTTCTTTTTTTCTCCCTGCTTTCTGCCAGGAATCTCTCCTCTGAGGCAGTAATCTCTTCTCTTGAGGCAATAAATACAAAATGGCTGAGTGTATAAGGATGGGCTAGGGTGAAAAGAAATGTGGCTGGGAAAATATAGCAGTATTTCAAGATCCTACCCTGCCAAATTTAGTTGCTGCTTTAGCTCGTGAAATCACACCAAACAGACAATGTGGCCTCACAAAGGACCCTGCATCAGCAGAATAGGCTCTTGCATTGTCAGCCCCATGGAGAAGTTGGAACCAGGCAGATTCACATTCTCTTCCCCTTTTCCCCATGGGTAGCCCAAGTGCCTTGCCACTGGCCCGTGCTGGTTGGCCAGAAATGCCAACCCGCTAAAGGCAGTGCTCTGAATAACTGGTAATTGGCTTTGTCTTATCTTTATGTTGTTAAAATGTCACGGTGACTCAATTCTCTGAAATTTCCAAACATTCGTTAGATAGCCCTGTGATCAAAAATATGGTATTGCCACATTTTCTGTACTAAATAAGAAGCAAATTTTTAAAAAGCTGATAAAGTTCTTATTTTGTAGAGTTGGCAAGGTTTTAGCATAGGTCATCCCCAGTTTTTTCTCCTGTTTAATTAGGAGAAATGAATGTTTGATTGTGTTTCTTGTGTTTTTTAACCACATCCCCCCCTCTTTTTTTTTGAAGAGCAAAATACATAGATATCTGATGTGGATATGAAAGTGCCCTTTCCCTAAAAGCAGAAGTATAGTCTATTTAGGTAAAAGAAGAGATCGTGAGAGTCATGAAATACCCATATATAGAAACCACAGATAGTGGATGTGCGAAACCAAGTAAAAATGAGAATTTTGAATTAGAGTCACAAGTAATCTTAAATCATTACTTTCATTTTTGTAAAAGGTTAAGGCTATTATTAATTTTCCACTTTATACTTAAATTTTTATTATTTCAGTAATAACATAAAGTATTCTGAATTTTTGAGTTACTGTATGCTAAATTATAAACTCTCATATATAAATGTAAAGTATTACTTTTTTTTTCTCAGTGAAAGATCTACAAAGGAAATGCTGAAAACATTCACATCCCTGAAATACCCTGATTAATTCCAATATAAAAAGTCTTAGTAATATCACAAGATCATCTTTTCCATCTCTGGGTAGAAAAAAAAAAATTCACCACCAACGACCTTTAATGTCTTTTTACAAACCTAGACTCAAAATACTCTGATTATAGTCTTTAAAATTAAGTTAAATTTTTCTATCCCAACTTAATTTTGTCCTTATAAAGGAATATTTTTCCCTTCATCTTTAATAAAAGTTTATGAGGCCAAGGTTCAAAAGTGATGTCTCTGATTTTTTTATATCTCGAAAGTAAGAAAGTTATAGAAGCTAATTTCCCTTCATATTAAACCACTTATAGATTTGGTGCTAACTTTAATTTGCTAAAGTACTATGTGAGTTTTTATAATAATAATCTAAGTCTTTCTCAAATAAATTTTCAAGTTTTATAAAATCATTTATTTGCCTAAGCCAGTTAATTCAATGGATTTATCAATCTCTGTTTTCTAGCCCAAGAGGAGAAGGGAAGGGGAAAATGGTTCTATAATCAATACTATTTATCCAATCCCATTAGTCCCTCAGAAAAAGGACTTTACCAAGTTGGCTACCTTAACACCCTTGTCATGCTCGCATCCCCATCATTGCCATTAAACAGCACAATATCCACCATAAACACCCAGCCCCACTTTCCCTCTTCTCTTTTGCTGCCAGGAACTTGATCACCCTGAATGGATCTACAACAGCCTCTCGTATCTGACACATCCAGACGACTCATCCCACTTTATCTCTGCCTCTCTTGGAGTACCTATCCATTTTGCCATTGCATTGTGGCTATTATTGAATATACCTTTCTCCTCTACTAGCTTATGCTTCTTTGGAGTTACGGTCAGTTCCTATACACCTCCATACACAGTGCCTTAAAAATATAATGAATGATGGATGAATAAATAAATAAACGAAGTATCTAATATTCATTCTATTAAGTCAAGCACTTAATTAAGATGCAAGGAGACAACTGAGTTATAAAAATTACACTACAATAAACAATAAATAAAAACATCTTTTAAGTATTTAAGAGACTTCTTTTGTTCAAACTTGGATAAAGCACGTCCTTCTCATTAAGATGCTGCTTCCTCATTGGTTTATGATGAAATATGAGTGCAATTTCCTGTCGCCTCAGCAGCGTCAGTTTCTCTTCTTGATGAATGCAGATTTTTCGGGCTCCTCAGTGGACAAAAGCGTCACCTCAAGAGACATGAGTAAGTATAAGACTAGAAAATAAAATAAGATTTTTAAGTAGATAATGTACTTAAATGTTCGATTGTCAGCAAGGTTTGCAACATTTTGTCTGATTTAAGCTGAATAAATGTGGTAATGCAAAGCAATGTAAGAGAGAGAAATGAGGACATATGGTTTCTTCTACTTTGAGCAATGGTAAAGGGTCAAAATTTAAATTTAGGATTAGTTAGGTAAAACTGTAGATATACAAAAGGGGAATGTTTTTACTCCCTTTCAGAAACAGTGTATTGGCAAACTGCTTTAAATATTTAAAAGAAACCTACTAGCTCCTAGCTGTAGAACTATCTGGCATCATTTCCTCATCAGTACAATGGTCTAGCAATACTTTTTATACCATCATAAAAAATGTGAAGTTAGGAAATAATATTTCCAGTATTAATGACTATTAACTGGTAATTATTAGCCAATAAGTGACTATCACAATGCCTGAAATATAGCAGAGTCTTAATAAGTAACTATTAAACTGATAAATGAAAGCAAGCATTTCCTGTGACACTATAAGAAAACATTTTACTTTTGGTCATTGTCGTCAATGACTTGTACCATTTTTAGAGCTAGATATAATTTAATATACAGTATATAATTTAGGTATAATTTAATATATAGTAAATTGTCTTTTTTGGCACTTGGCAAAAACTAAAATAAAAATTAAAAACTCATCCAAATTTCTCAGCGCTGGTTCCATAATTGAATATATAATTTAATATACAGTAAATTGTCTTTTTTGGCACTTGGTAAAAACTAAAATAAAAATTAAAAACTCATCCAAATTTCTCAGCACTGGTTCCATAAATAATTTTCTCAAAATGTGGTTATGATTTGATATGATTTCCCAAAATAATATCTGAAAAGACGTATGAATACTATAATAAGAATTATATAGAGTATTGTATTAAAATCTCAGCTCCACACAAAATAAATTAACGACTATTAATTTTACTATGTTACTGTACAAATTACACTCTGAGTGCCTCTAGCTTCTCTGCTTTACCCCGGCTAGATGGCCAAAGATGATCTCCTTTCGGGAAATGTAGGGGACAGCACAAAGGATGGCAGCAGGTTACCGATATTGTCATTAAAACAATGTTACCAGTTAAGGCACAAGGAATGCTTACCATGTGCGGGGTACTCTGCGTCATGCATCTTCTCATTTAACCCTCACGACAACCCTTTGAAGTGGGTACTAACTTACGTGTGTGAAAACTGGAATGAAGAGAGGTGAAGAAACACAGATGGCCCCAGATCCCCTGAGTACCGTTGACTGGCTTTTGATCTGTCTCCAGAGCCCACGCTCATAACCACAAGCCTCTGCTGCCTCTGCTGAACTGCGGACCAGTATCTGCTTCATTAAACCACGCTGTCTTGCGGTGGTTTCAGTCAGGGCAGGAAATGCTTTGTAAAATTTCTGTAAGCTAGAGAAATTCATTCTGTTGAGAACTTTGTAAACCTTCCTAGAATCATTTTTTCCATTTTATCTCACCGTTTTTTTAAGAGAAAAGATGTATATTCATTGAGCAACAAGGACAAAGGAGGAAGAGGTACCCACTGCCCACTACCCAATCTTCTCCAGCCTAGTTCCAAAGGAGGATATTTTTCAGGGTTCGAGTGTTCTCCCCCAGATGCACAAGCCTAGTGGTAGATGTCATGTTATGTGTGTATCAGAGTCCTGTCCTCCGGAGTACATTTAATCCTTCATGTAGCTCAGATTTTATTCTAGTGTCATTTTCTTTCTTCACTTATATCCTTTAGAAGTTTCTTTAGTGAGGATTTGGGGTGTAAATACTCTCAGTGCTAGTTTATCTGAAAATGTCCTCATTTTTGCTCTGGTCCTTGAAATTTAGTTCTGTTAGATACACAATCGTAGGATGAGATATATTTTCTTAATATTTTGGAACTATTAATCCTCTATTAGTCCTTTGTCAATCTCAATTCCATTCTGTGTAGGTAGTCCATTTCTTCTGTCTACCTCTTTTTTTCTTAAGTCTTTGGTGTTCTGCAGTTCTATTGCATTGTATCTAAGAATAGATTTCCATTTTTCTTTGTGTTTATTCCTATTTAGGATTTTCTAGGCTTCATGAATCTGAGGATTCCATGTTCTTCATCAGCTCCAGAAAGCTCTCAGCCATTATCTTTGTGAATATTGCCTCTTCCCTATTCTCTTTTTTCTATCTTTATGGAGAGCCAATTATATATATGTGGACCTTTTTGCTTTATCCTCCATGTCTCTTTGGTATTTTTCCATCTCTTTAATACTTTAATAATTTTGTGTTGTTTCTTGAGCTCTACCTTGCAATATTTTATTACTAATTGTCTCTTCAGGTGGATCAAATCAGTTGGTTAGTCCCTGTGTTGGTTTTTTAATTTAAATCATATTTTTTTATTTCTAGAAAGTCTATTTCAAGCTGTTAAAAAAAATGCTTGACCATTTTTATAGTCTCCTGCTCCTTACTTATGTGTTTAAATTCCTTTTTATTTCTTTAAACATACTAAATGCATCTGTTTTATTTCTATATCTATTAATTTTATCTCTAAAGCTTCTGCAGATCTAGTTCTCGTCCTTCTTGTTTCTGCTCAATCTCACACATAGTGACTTATTTTTGTGTGTGTGCGTGTGTGTTTGTGTGTGTGTTAATCAGGTCATGTTTATTAGAACTTATCTGTGGGATACTTTGAGGCCTGAGTTGAGGGAACCTTCCTCAAGGAAAGATTTGTGTTTACCTCTTCCAGATGCCTAGAATTTATTTATTTATTTAATATAGTAAACCTTTACTTTTGGCTAATTTATTTCCACAACTATTTAAATCATTTATTTATCGTTTTGTTTGTCTGAATTACTTTTTATATATGAGGATAGAAGTAAAATCCTATCGTTTCTTAGGAAGGCATATACACTGCATCTTCAGGTAAAGCAAATGTTCATTTGTCAAGATGCTTTACATCCTGTCTCACACAGCCTTTGATTCCACTTTTTCACTTTTTAATTGCAATACGATACATATGCAGAAAAATGCGCATATCCCCAGCATACAGCTGGATAAATTTTTACAAACCAATCACTCTGGAACCAGCACCCATCTCAAGAAACAGAGAACATTACCAAAACCTCGCAAGTTCCCCTCACATCCTTTTCCAGCATTGCTTGGCCCTCCCCAAAATAAACACTTCCCTGACTCCTAACAGCATGGATTAACTTGCCTGGTTTTTATCAGATAGTGCATACTCTTTTGTACCTGTCTTTTTCTATCACTCAGCATTACATTTCTGAGCTTTAGCCATGTGGTTGCATGTAGCAATAATTTGTTCACTTTCACCGATGTATAGATTTCAATGGTGTCACTATATCACAATTTATATATCTATTTTACCGCTAATGGGCATTCTAGTTGGGATTATTACAAATGGTGCTACTGTGAACATTCTAATTCTAGTATATGCCTTTTTGTTAACATGTGTGTGTTTATGTTGAGCATATGCCTAGAAGTGCAATTTCTGAATTACAAGGTATGCATAAATGCCAGTTTTCCAGCTGACGGTATATAAAAGTCCAAGTGTTCTACATCCCCACCAACACCTGATATTTTGTCTTTTTTTTTTATTATTAGTATTTATTCTGGTAGGTGTGTAATGGTATCTCATTGTAACTTTAGTTTGAATTTCCCTGATAACTAATGAAGTTGAGCGCGTAGGTTGACCTGAGGTTTGTGGGATCAAACTAATAATGTAGACTCAGGCCCAACTTGCAAGTGAGGACCTGCCAGAGCTCATGAATACTTACGGAAAGATTTTTTTATTATAGCTCCTCACAGATACCAAGCTGGGGCAGGGAACTTGCCATCTTTTCTCTGCTATCTACAAATGCCTATGGAGTTTGTTATTTTATTTTGCTTTTTTTTTTTTTACCCCCCTAGTTCACCCTTTATGTGAAGGCAGAGGTTCCTGGATCCCAGCGTCTTTGGGCTGGTCAAGGACCCCTTCTGCCTGCCTGGGCCCAAGCTTGTCCCTTAATTTCTCTGATCCAGAGACTCTAGTTGGTTCCTCCACATCCACATGAGCTTCCAGAACACCCAGAGCTTTAATGCCCACACACCTCCCTGAGGTCAGCTCCCACCTCCTTCTCCCCATTACACATTTTCTCCTCTCAGGAAGCTTCCCTATTTATTTAAAAGGCTGTTTTTCACATTTTATTCATAATTCAAGATGTGATAAAAGTAGATTTCAGGAGTTTTAGTTCTCCATTTTGTTTTGTGATGGAGAAATAACATGCAATCTGGATATGGCTTACTCTGCTAGCAGAATCCTCATGCTTGTGACACAGGTCTCTTTATGCCCAGCACTCGCCAGCAGTTGGAAGGGAGTGGCTCTGATGCCCTGCGTAGTGTTCCCACAAAGCTCTCTATGGAGGTCCCCATTGGGTTAATCATCGGAACCACCAATAGGCCTCGCTAGCAAAGGAATACAGACGAAAGTCCTTCTCCAGTCCTGGGTGGAGACAAGGATGGATCCTCTACTCTATGTGAATCTATGACATTGAAGCTTTAGAAAGAAGCTAACCTAGGAAACAATCAGGCATAAAGGTGGAAATTGATGATCCCAAGATTTTGCCCAGAATTGTGAACATTCTATCCTCTCATTTATAAAACTGCAAGGAAGATAAAGTGAGTTAGCCCACAAAGGAAGCAAAAGGATTAACAAGACAAGGTAGGGTTGTCTAATTATGTATTAAGGTTCGACAAGGTACAGTTTAAAATTCTAAACTTTATTGTACTTCTTATGATATTTCCCTGAATAATAAGGTTATTCTGAAGGTGCTCCTTATACCTAGATTGTACATGAAATTAAAAATTTGAAATCATATAACCGTATAGTTTTTCATGCACTCAAATGCATTTACTGATCCCAAACAAATAATTGAATTTCCTGTCTTTAGCCACTAAAATGGCTTTTTAACTTCAGTTTTGTGTTCTTAGGTAATGTCCAGTGAGAAATATAATTCCCTCTAGCATCCCTTGGGTAATTCTTATTTGAAATAGGTAAAATATCTCAGCATGATTTTATTTACTAAAGTCAGTTAGATAATTTTTCTGTTTTAAACACCTTCGTTGCAATTTAATGCATTTGCAATATCTTCAGTAAATGAAATAAAACGAGATTGTTTCAAAATCATGATTGTAATGAGGTTATGTATCTTTTAAACATCTAAACCATGCTAGTTTGTCTTCCATTACAGAAACAAAGGCATTTTAAAAAGAGATTTCAATCTCTGTGAAAATAAAGCCTTATATATTCGTGTTTACATCAATCTCCTGTGGGACTCATGAGGAAAAACAAATCGAGGACAACATTCCATGGAAGCTGGCCGATAAAGCAGTTGATCCTTTAAGACTCTTGGTCAGCGTTCTGTGATAATGAGTGCATGCACTTCTGTTCTTTGAATTCCACCGACCACTTTAGCTAACTGCCAGGAGCCTGGATCTGACTTAGAATCATTAATATCTGTGTGAAATTGATCTACATCCACCCTTTAAAAGCACTGATGAATGAATTAGAACTTTAGAAGACAAAGAACAATTGAAAAAAAAAATTCTTATGCAAAGAGAATTTGATGTTGAAACAAACACAATGAGGAAAGACTGATTTTTCTATTTACCTTCTAAGAACTAATGTAATTGTCACCTTAAAAAAGAAAAAATGAACAGCACATGTATTGAAGAACAGCACGATCTGGATCACTATTTATTTCCAATTGTTTACATCTTCGTGATTATAGTCAGTGTTCCGGCCAACATTGGATCTCTGTGTGTGTCTTTTCTGCAAGCAAAAAAAGAAAGTGAGCTAGGGATTTATCTCTTCAGTTTATCACTATCAGATTTGCTGTATGCATTAACTCTTCCTCTATGGGTCAATTATACTTGGAATAAAGACAACTGGACTTTCTCTCCCGCCTTGTGCAAAGGGAGTACTTTCGTCATGTACATAAACTTTTACAGCAGCACAGCATTCCTCACCTGCATTGCTGTTGACCGGTATTTAGCAATTGTCCACCCTTTGAAGTTTTTTTTCCTGAGGACAAGAAAATTTGCATTTGTGGTCAGCCTATCCATCTGGGTATTGGAAACCATCTTCAATGCTGTCCTTTTGTGGGAAGAAGAAACAACTATTGAATATTGCGATGCCAAAAAGTCTAATTTTACCTTGTGCTATGACAAATACCCTTTGGAGAAATGGCAAATCAATCTCAACTTGTTTAGGACGTGTACAGGCTATGCAATACCTTTGGTCACCATAATGATTTGCAACCAGAAAGTCTACCAAGCTGTGCAACATAATAAAGCCACAGAAAACAGTGAAAAAAAGAAAATTATAAAACTACTTGTTAGCATCACATTGACTTTTATCTTATGCTTTACTCCCTTCCATGTGACGTTGCTGATTCGCTGCATTTTAGAGGGTGACGTGAACTTTGATAACCACAATAAATCTGGGAAGCAGACTTTCACAATATATAGAATCACAGTCGCATTAACAAGTTTAAATTGTGTTGCTGATCCAATTTTATACTGTTTTGTAACAGAAACAGGAAGATATGATATGTGGAATATATTAAAATTCTGCACTGGGAAGCATAATATATCACAAAGACAAAGAAAACACCTACTTTCTACATCTACAAAAGATACTGTGGAATTAGAGGTCCTAGAATAGAATCAAGGATATTTTGGGGGAAAGGAATGTGTTTTGGTAGGAGGGGGCAGTTAAAACACACAGTATTATATCATCTTGATGATATAATTATATTTTGAAAAGGATATCTAGAACTCAGGGATCACAGAGAGATATTTTTATCCTTTCCAATAGAAATATTTTTTAAAGTGCATTGTACAGCTTCTTCCCTGAGTTTTATTAAATGAGATATAGTAAACAAAATTAAATATTTTCCTCATGACTCAGGGTCATCATTGTTAATGGTAATTTTTTTTGTGTCTGTGCCGTAATCCATCAGAGGTCAGTAAGGTATATAGGACTGTGTGTCTTTAAATTAGTGGCCTTTGTGTCTGTGTTTTATGATTTCTCTCATTCCTTTTGATTTCAGGCTGTCACCCACTAGTTCTCCCAACTCCATGTACCTATTTCCAACAACCCCAACTGCTAAATACTGTTCTAATTTTTTCATTCATTAACAAATACTTATTGAACCCACTTCATGTACTCAGTTTGTGTTGCGTACTGGGGCTATAAAAAGTCTTATAAAGCCTCTCGAAGTTTACAGAAATCTACTCACTGAGCTTGAAATATTTCTATAATAAATAAAAGTAAATGGGCTCTGAGTTTTGTTTTGACGTTTAAGAAATTTAAAATAGCTGAGTACAACACAGTTGAAATTATCATAAGTTTAATGTCTAGACAAATAGATACTTCCATTAAATCTTGCATTCGGAGGCTTCTTTTTGGACTTAGAATACTTAGAGAGTCCTGTATATCAGGACTAGATATTTCTCTATATTCTTTTGAATCCTCATTGTGGAAATTACTCTTCCTAGTTTTAGGTAGTCACTAGGTAAAAATTTTTCTTAACCAAAGTATTTTTAAGAATTTTTCTTTCCCTACTCTTCTTCTTCCTTTCTTTCTCTTACCTGTCTGTTCTGTCTGTTCTTTCTACTCCCGCCGAAATGATCATATAGCAAATGACTTGATAACATTTGGTGCCCTCACACTATAAAACAAAATCCTGATAAGAAAGACCAATATCCTTTTAATAATGAATTTCTAGACACACACTGAAAAATCAGTGAATGCACAAACTGACTACATTTTCCATTAAGGTCTTCCATGATGGTGTGTGCATGCCATAGAAAACCATCTTGCTCTGAGGTCACGTGCATTCTCTGTTCTTAGCAGTTTTCTGGTCATGACGTTTTTGGAGAATTAACAGAGTTCCGTCTGGACACTCTGATATGCACATATGCTTAAAGACTACAGATACATTAAAACTTAGAGTAATTAAAAATTGAGCTGTTTGATTAATTGCTAATAAATTATTAGGGAGTTGAATATTTGTGAAAGTAAAAGATCCAAGAACAATTTTTCCCACATCTGGAAACTCAGATGCAGATGAAGTGTCTTGTCCAAGGTCACACAGTGGGTGGAAAGCAGAGCCAGGCCTTCAATCCAAGAATCCTGACTTCCCTCCAGAGTGGTTTTTTGCCCGTTTATGATTTTTTTTAACTTCTACCATTTCTTTCTTTAGATGTCTTCTGATAAAGACATCTGCATGAAGAGCTGTTCAGTGTAGTCAGGTAAGGATTTTCGGGATAAAGGAAAAAAGGAGAGTTATTTCATTAATTAACATCTCTGGACATATACCTCTATAAATCATATAGAAAGTAATTAAACTGGTATTATAGAGAACTGATGAGCACTTTTCCTCAGTTGGTTATTTATACAAAAAGACATGGCAAATCCAAATTTGTGGCACCCTTAATAAGAATGTTCCACTTAATGATTAACAGCAAAATGTTGATTTGGATGTTGTGAGATAAGTTCCCAAGTGAACCAGGCCACCCAAACCTCCTAGCAGCCTGTGTTTCCTACCAGAGCAGGACCAATCATGGAGACGCCATGCCGGGAGGATGCTCACATGATTGAAGACAAAAACTCTAGACATGATCTAAAAATTATCCAACATCTCAACATTGGAAAGTTAATCTTTTGATTTTTAAAGGCCTTTTACATTTTCTTACTAAAGTTCCCCAGTAAACCAAAAGTACTTCTGGAAGAGATAAGACCTTCTAACTGTTATTACCTGGGACTTTATTGTCCAAAGACCTAGCTTTGAAGACCAGATCGTCCACTTACTAGCTGTTTGACCTCCAAAAATTTTTGTGATTTCCCCAACTTTCAATTTCTATAAAGTGCAGGGACAATAATCATACCCACTTTTAACGAGTAGATGTGAAAACACTTTGTAAACTGTGGTGAGCTGTCTAAATGTTCTTTATTATTAGTTATTCTCATCTTTATCAGGATTATTGGAAAACTTACCCAAGACATAGAAAAGTCCCTGAAGGGATGGTGGACGTAGGAATGTAGCAATGTAAGCTGGTAGGTGCTTACACTACCGCTGCAGTTGATTCCTCCAAATGGTTAAGTACATCCATTAAGGTAATTGAAGGACCATCGTTGTTTCCAGTTCTATGGAGTGTTCTCAGTAGTGCCTACTTCTAGGAGTTCATGATTCTGAGGAGACACACACTGTGGACATCAACATACAGGCAGACATCCATTTTTAATTTGTTTAAACTTTTGACTTTTTATTATCTTATTCAGAATGTTATTTTTGAATTTAACAAACTCAAAAGAGACATATTGGATAGGCCAGAGAAGGGACCAAGTACAGATCTTTAAAACCACCCTTTTCCTTACCCAGTCTGGGGAGGCTTCATGGATGAAGGGCAACTTTAAAAATACCAAAAATAACCTCTTCATTTGGTCCAAATTATATAATATCTCCCCTGGAGCATTCTGAGAAAGTGCGTTTTACCCGACCTGATTTATTCCTTTTTCTCTTTTCAAGCCAAGCTAACAAGTCTCCCCAAGACATCAGATTTCTACTCTTTAATGTGATGATCAAGTAAACAATTATTTACTGATCGCCTCTGCTGATTTTATTGACTTGATTTATTTTGAATTAGACATTACCTATTTTAAAATAGAATCTGTGATACAGAGCATATAGGCATCTTCAACAGCACTTTCACCGAGTCCTGTGCTTCTTTTTGTCCAATCCTCACTGTCATCCCTCTGCCAGCCATGCCTGGGGCCCCTGTTCTTTTCTGGCTAAACCTCCCCATAGGTTGCTATGGAAACACAACAGCTACTATATCATCCTAATCTAAGAAGGTCTTTGTGATAATAGACTTCTTTGTCTAGGTGTATCGGATGACCCGGCCATGGAATCAGAAGACTTCCTCCAACAGACACACACAGACACAGCACATATTTATGGAAACATACAAACAATTGGTCCTATCTCACAAAAACAAACAAAAAAGCAAAAATCCCTGGGACATTTTAGCATGTGCTTGTACTGTTCTATAAAGTGTTTAACACCAAATAGCAAAACACATATTACCTCCTTGACTTCTGAAATAATGCACCTCCGGGTATTTTTATTTTCTTGTTTACTAAATCAGCAGCAAGCGGGGAGCAGGGGGAACACTTAAGATTCTCCTTCCCTGACCCTCTTTCCTTCTTTTTTCCCCAACCAGAAGTGGCTGCCAAGGGAGCCATGGTAAGAAAACTGCCCTCCACATTTTTTGTTTGCTGTACTAGTCTGGAAAAATCCAGTTCTGACTGAGTTTTATTTATATCTCCTGAGTAGACACCTTTGGGGGAAAATCACAGAAATTTAACTGAAAAGAATGCAGAAATGTACTGTTTTAAAATTTTTTTTGTTCATAATATAAATACCTGATTCAGCCCAAGTGCAAAAAATATATATGTATACATTCAACCACTATGGCCACTATTAATCTCTTTTATTTTTGTCATTTCAAATAGCTTAAAGATGGAGCACAAACATGATTAGCTTCATGTTATTAGTTACATTAGTTGAATGCACCTGGTTTGAAGGAATAAGGCTGACAATGGCAAAAGTGGATCAAATTTGGGGTGAGGGAGAAGTGATATGGGGGTTAAAATTCCTCTTTTCTCCTACAAAGATCCTCTTACATCACTTGTGGCTGGCCAAGAAAAGCCATGCAGGTCCTGCCTGTGGCCACTAGGTGTCGATCATGTTCTATACAGAACCTTGGCGTTCACCAACAGGTGCCCATCCATAGAGCAGAGTAGCCCAGGATGACATTTTCTTATCCAAGAAACAAGAAATACCCACTACTGAACTGGAAATGAACAGGGGAAAATGCTGAAATTCCCTTTATACAATTTAATTCTCTGCTCTCTGAAAAGCTCAGCGATCATCAGATTATTTCACTTGGTTTAAATTCCAGATGTAATTCCAGTTGTTTTTTTACAGTCAGTTAACATTGTTCAGTTCACATGTAAGAAAACGTAGGGCTAAATTGTGTAATTTCTACAAGATTGTGGACATGGCATTGAAGATATGTCTTTATGTGGTTATCTTACTTACTCATATAAGAAAATACTGTCCACCTTTCAGTAAACAGAAACAAAACATTTATGCTATAAGAAGTTTGCATTTTTCTCTGCTATTATGAAATTCCTTTTTATGAAATTCAAGATGTAATTCAATACATGTATGATTTTTAATTTCTGATTTATTGTTAGATCTCAGTGCTAAAAAGCAATTAGATTTGTTATTTTGAATTGTTTAAATGTGTTCTTCCCCAAAGAACAGTAATACAATCATGTTCTAATTTAACAGCATTTGCATATCATTAAACACATAATGGCCTGTAATTTACTTTCCTTTTGCCTATAATTTTCTGAAGCCCTTTATGAAGCAATGGTGGATTTTTGTCAAAAAAAATAGGTTATGATTCCTCGAATAATGTTACAATTAGGTGTTCAAAAAGCAAGCCGTATACGTAGCCAATAGAGGAATGAGCTAGAGAAGTCTCCATATTTTCATTCAGTATGTGAGCTCTGGAATAAAAATATAAATTTCATTATTTAGGAAATGTAATTCAAATCTGATATAATCAAAAAACCTTACTCTGCAATGACTGGATTTGCCAATACTGCGAAAAATATTACCTTCAGTTCTCAGTGTTTCATTGAAAGTTCTTGGATACTTGAAACTGGAACTTGTAAACATCCTTCTAAAGGAATAATTCTTTTCAGGATTACTCTAAAATTTCTGGTCCTGCCTCCTAGACTGTTGAAACTAACAAACAATTTAACTTGGAAAGCTTGACCGGAAATTTGAAAACAACTTTTGTAGGACCCGCCTCCCTGCCAAAGACTATTCTTAAGGGTGTCATCACTACTAATCATAATTGTTCGCAGAGTGAATAAATAATAGATTAATTAACGGAATGAACTAACAATGCTGCGTTTCACAGTTTGTCCCATCCCAGGCTTCAATTTCTAAAGCCCCTGGGGCTATTTGTATTGTTGGCTGCAAAACGCTAATATAGTGTGGGAAAATAATGTTAAAGAGAAAGAGTTTCCCTTCAGAAAATCCTTTATTAATACTTTCTACATTTGCTAAAGTAAAATAGTAGAAACACATAAGCAATGACATTTTATTTATCTTAAATGAGTAGTAACAGGAATTATATTGTTTTCCAGCTATCGTTCCTCAATCATGAGAATGTTTTTAGGATGTTCCTTCCCTAAATTTTTAGCAAATTTTTTGTAAATTGATATAATTTTGTTGCAAACTACACAATGGCATGAATCTCCGTTCATAGAATGCTACAAAAAAATCAAAAAATATTGCTGTATTTTGTCAACTTCTCCCAGACCACATACCCTCAAGCTATAGGAAATTCCATCTCAGTCATTACTGAGTTGTCGTCCTCTTTTGGGTTTGCCCCAGAATCAGGGAGGTTTACAAGACACTGAGAAAGTGGAGGAGGGGCCTCTGATTTATAGTCATCAGTGACAATGGGAATGATATTGCTCAAGCTTTCAGTGGGCCCTTGAATCCCAGTGGTTCTTTACTGCCTCCCTGAATATCTTGGGGGCACAGAGCTCATTGGCAAGAATGGGTAAGGGACTCAGCTAACAACTGGTACTCTTGCGCATCAGGTAGACAGACATTCCTTCAAAACGTCATATCCTCCAGTGCAGCCTCTTTTGGGGCATGCCTAACCTCCTGAACCTTGTAGTTCTTGGATTCAGGGATGGAACATGTAGTACCTAAATTAAGCCAATGAAAGCTGTCTAATCTCCTGGCAGCAATGGTTCAGTGCCACAGTCAACTGGTTTACGTTATGTGATCCAACCTGCTTAGATGATGAGACTAAGGCTCTTTCTTTTGCTCCAGATGTTGTGATATGTAGATGAGAAGCCTGGAATCTTTGTGGCCATTTTGTTACCATGAAATAGATAACCCGTGGAAGAAAGGAGAGCTCGGGGAATCACAGGGCACCAGAGCTGGATCCAAGGACATGATGAGCCTCGCATACTTGAGTTACATGAACCAAGTAAACCTCCTTAGTATCTAATTCAGTGTGAGTCAGGTATTTTTGTTCCTTGAACCCCAAGGGGTTCTATTGGAATGTGGAACATGGAAGTGAGGGTGAGGTTGCAGACCCTAGATTGTTGAACAGGCAGGATGAAGAGCCACAATGGGGAGGGCAGTGAGGATATCACTAGCTTGTGAAGTTAGTGGCTCTCATTAAGTGGTAGCAAAATCACTGGTTAAATTGTTGCCTGCTATACCCAGGATTCAGGCAATGTCTACCATGGCTGTCACATCAGGAATTGTTAGGAAAAGTTCAAGACATTGGAAGCTTTTGCCTTCTTCTTTTAGCCATCAATAAGATCCCACAACAAAGAGGTAAAATAATACAATTTTTATGAGAGCTTTCCTGTTTTATTTTCAAATCCAGAAAATACTGCTGTTCACCCACTGAAGGAATGTGTTTTCATGCTTCGGCAAAAGGGTGAATTTTAGCTAAATAAAGGAAGTCAACATTGTGAGTCACTGGTAAACAGAGTCTCAAAAGCCAGACATTATGGAAAAAGAAGAGAATTTTTTAAATCCCTTAGGCTCCCATCTCATATCAAGAAGCAAGTCTGGATACTTAAATTTGGAGTTTTCTGTATGCTGGTGGGTAAACAAATCTCTTATTATTCAGAGAAATAAAAAACCCTGGCATCCTGACCCCAGTAGACTATGGGAACAAGGCAAGGAAGAGTTAACATGAGGAGGTCAGAGACAAATGTCGAACCTCATGGCCTGAAAGCAGTAGAAACTTTCAGAGTGAGTGGAATAGTCAACACCAGCAATCTGCTTTCCTTGAGGGAAGCTGCAAGCCTCTGGGAGAAACCCCACATTTAGCCTGATGCACATTATTTTGGTACAAAAATAGAAATTGACATACAGTTGCACGGGTTGAGCACTGCACAAGAAATTCATGTCTAAAGGGACACCATTCATTTCACATTCTTTGGAGATCTGCACATTTATTATGACAATTTTAAAGTAAATGGCAGCAAAGAGTTCGTTCTGTTATAACAAAATCACTGTGACAATTTTCCAACCACTGGAAGGAAAATATCTTAAGGAAGACAAATCTTCTAATTTGCATAGAATGCCCTATGAGCAGTATAACCCTACCTCTAACCTGGTCCCACAAGGTCATGTAAGTCTCTCCCACTCCAGAACCATCATGGAAGGAACTAGGATAGGAGAAGTTTAAGCAAGAAGAGGTGGAGATATCTTTAATTCACAAGTGACATAATTTTTGTACCCTGCTACTCAGCAGGTTGGTGAGACAGGAGGAAGAGCAGACCAATAACAGAAAATAAACCCATTTTGTGTGTGTGTGCACAATATAGTCATAGTGTGATCCATAGTATCTCAGATGTCCAAACTTTGACTGGAAGTGGAACAGAGAGAAAAGAAAACACACCTATTTTTATTAATAAAAAAATCCTGTTCACCTGTGATCTATAATCCAGGTTGTATATGGGTCCAATCACCTAGTGCAAAGGTTCTCAAACTTCAATGTTTATAAGAATCACCTGGGAATCTTAGTTTTAAAAGATTCTTATTCAATAAATCTGAACTGGAGGCTGAAAGTCTACATTTCTAACAAATTCCCAGGTGCTTCCAGTGCTGCTGGGCCCTGGGTCCTGACATTGAGTCGCATGATTTTAGAGTCTAAAGCAGTGGTTCTCAGACTTTAGCATGGATCACAATCACCAGGAAGGCTTGTTAAAACAGGCTACTGGGCCTCATCCCCAGAGATTCTGATTCAGTAGGCCTGAAGTGGGGCCTACAAATTTGCATTTTTGACAAGTTTCCTGATGACTCTGATGTGAGTGGGTCACACTTTGAGAACTACTGCTCTGTTCAAATGCAGCCCTCTTCTAAGGATTGCTTATTAATTGCCATCTGCCAGAGATAAGGTGTAGTTCTTCCCGGTGAAGATATGGATCCCTCCCACCCCTGAGTTCAGTCCCAGTCCGCTGTTTGCTAAGAGACAGAAATTCTCAAGCCTATGGTCTAGGCTCAAAAAACTGTGACCAATAAGGTTTCTGACTGTGGTTTCTAATCTGCAGAACTGAGAAGCAGCAATTAAACTGAAAGCTGCCAGGGTTTTAAGGAAGCTGTTAGAGCATTCATCCCTGTCTGTTATCTCAGCACAGTGGCACAGGCCACATTAGGTCTCTGTGCTATGCCTTAGCCCGTGGTGTTCATGATCACGTCCACCTCTTCCACCAAGGTAACAGCTATTTAAGCACAGAAACCATATTTTATTCTCCCCTGTATCTACTCTGAGCCCATCCTCAGCTCCCTTCCTAGAAACTAGAATAGAGTTTCATATATTCTGAACAACAGAAATCCTGTTTAGAAGATATTAAATTGTTATACTTTCCATTCCCATTTAAGTGATTGTTCTACCAAAGGCCTTCCATCATTAAAACCCAGTTTGAAAAAGAAGAGAAGTAACAAAAAGTTATCGTTTTCAAAAGAAAGGAGGTATGACTTGGTGATGCCCCACTGGGCAGAAAGATGAAGTAAACATTCCTCCTGATTCTAGGAGGAAGCCGTGAGCTAGAGAAAGCTAGAGCAAGAGAGAGGACATGTTCCTGGGGTCAAATCAAGAGAGGTCAACAAGGAAACCCATTTCCTGTTTGGGGTTCAGGGAGGAGACCACTTTTCAGGGAACCCCTATACCATAATGGGAAAATTGCAACAGAACAGAAAAATAGACATGATCGTATACCACATTTAAGCAAAAAAGATAACTGGGAATAGACCAGCTCGCCTGGGGCAGGGAAGGAATCCAAACATTGCCATGTGTGCCTCGGCGGGGGGTGGAGGGTGAGGAAGAGAGACGAAGACCACTGGGCCTACCATGGGTCACTGTGGGAGGGAAACTTGACCCTGTGGCAGAGGCTGCAAGGTAGACGACCTAGAGCCAGACCAAGAGGAGCTGCAGCTCTAGTGAGAACCAAGTTAAGGGAGTATAACAGGAGGGGGACACATTAGATGGACCCCCACCAGACCACAATATATCATAAGTTACACTGGCTGCAACTGTCAGCAGCTTCTGTCAGGAGGATTCCCAGTGCACAGGCAGGACATCTTCTCAAAAGCCAGAGAGGATCGGAAGACAGCACCAGGACCAGAAGGTAGCCTCACCTCTTTTCTCACTGCAAACAGGACGGGTAAGCTTTCCTCTCCACACAGGTGCCATTTTGTGGAAGACACCGTCTTGTGGAAGACGCCATCTTGTGGAAGATTCCTTCTTGTGGATATCTAAGAAGGGAAAGAGTAGTAAGAGGAACATGAACCTTAAATTTGACCAAGTATTTATCCAAAAGACATTAAGCAAGTCTTTAAAAGACTGTTTTAGCCAGCAGAGACTGAAATAACTTCTACGCACTTGTTTAGGGGTTTTTCCCACCATCAGTGGGAATGAAGTTTTCAGGGCAAGATGACAATAGTTTCTTTCCCACATCTAAATGTATTATATAAATATGTAACCTCTCAACAAATGTTTGGCAAATCATGCTATTACATTGGTTTTACATAGGCCTAGTTTATTTGAGCTAAATTTTCATTCACTAAAAAACAATAGCAGAAAATAAAGCTATGAACAGCCCAGAAACAATGCCCAGGTCATTGGATAGTAGAAGAATGGATGACTAATGAGGAGATTAAGTACTCTTGAAAAATTTCCTTCATCTTTACTTTAAAACTCATTTGTTTCTCTGGCATTCATTTGATGAAAATGAATTGAGTCTCTTCCAAGGAGGATACACATAAAGACGGAATGCTAATTATCACAATACCTTGCATCACATTTTACTTCCGGTAGGCATTGAATATTTATTTGGACATTGATGTGCTGATTAGATTTAAAGAGAAATATCATGAAAATTATATAGTGTACTTGGTTGATTGAATGGAAGTGGGAAGATGAGATGAGATCTCCTAGGAACACAGCGTGGCTAACCAGGGCTGGGTATGGTCATTAATTGTAATAGTAGCTGTTGTTGGATAGACAGCAGTGGCTGCCTATCTGCTATGGTGAATGTGCTGGGAATAGAGAATAAGTTCACTGAGGCGTATCTTTCCAGTTCTAGCTAAGCTAGAAGATTGGCCACTATTCATCCTTCTCCGTGTTCATCTCTAGAAAAGTATGTGAGGAACAGCCAGTACAAAATCCTCATTTTATAGATGAGGAGTCTGAGCCCAGAGAGGCAAAATAATTCACTAAAGATTACACAACTTCTAAATGACAGAGACTGCAATGAGCTTCCAATCTCTCACATCAGGAGTTTTTTGTTTATTGCAGACTCTTCTGGATGAAGGTGACAGAGCATACTAAGAAAAAAAAAAAAAAAAAGATTATTGGTCCAGGAAAGAAAAGACCAGGGACAGTTTCAAGTATGGCTGCAATAGACTACTCAGCCCATGTTGCCAGGAAGACGTCCTTGCCATCGCTCAGTTCCACCTTGTGTTATTTTGGCTTTTACGTGATGCCAAAGATGGTTACCAACATCTTCAGACTTAGGTTCTATAGCTTAGAAAATCCAGTGGGAAGAGAGCTTCTTTCCTGATACTTCTGGCAAAGGTCACAATTCTGGTTCCCCTGTCCTTGTCCCTTCCCGTCTTTAAACCAACCACTGTGATTAGGGGTGTATAGTTCTCTTATAGGCCAGGGCAGGGTCCCACACCTGCTTCTAGGATGTAGGGTCAGTCCCATCCTAACCACAGAGCTTGAGAGTAGAAGGTAAGGTGATTTCTCAAAGGCAAATCTGGATGCTGTTACCAAAAGAAGGAGAGAAAAGAGTCTGTTCCTATGGCTATGTCTTTCTAGTCTGTGTGGTCCAGACACACCTGTGACAGCAGACACACACCCTCAATTATTCTCAATTCAAAGAGATATTATGATTTATTTCCTTTTATAAGAGATGGGAAATTGGACTTCTTCCTACAGAGACACCTTCAACAAGGTTCATTCTGGAAGGTAATGTCAGGGAGGATCCTGGCAGGCAACAGAGGGATCACTCAAATTCAGATAATCTGAAGAGAGTTTAGTAAAGAGATATTTACAAGGGCATGGCCAGGATCTGGGGATGCCACACGGATGGTCTAGTAACTGGGGACAGTAACATCTGGGCAGCTTGATGTTTCAGGACTGAAGGGGCAGGAGTGGGGAGTGGTTACCAAACCTGGATGCACAGAAGTCTGTCTGTAGAGGGCCACTGACAGAAGCTATGACCTTTATTAAGGACACAACCAGCCTGTGGCCACCCATTAAAATAAGAGCTGGGGAAAGGAACAAATATCCAAGCTTCCTCTCTTCCTTCCCTCCAGCATTCTGCAGGAATTCCCTGTTGGATGATCCACCAGAAAGCCAGAGGCAGGAATCCCTTTGCTATAGGTCATAAGGCCAGCCTCCCAGGGCACAAGGTTGGGTGAACGAAAAGTGGAACCAGAGGAACAAACAGGAATTCAGTTTCCCAGTTATATTTACACTCTATTCATAGGCCCAGTTAGGGAAATATCCGTGAGATGTCTAAATTTGTACTCTTATCTAAATTTGTATCCTGTAGCATTGACTGCTAAACACCTGAGTTCAGAACGGCCTGTGTAAACATCAAAATGCATGGGATTGTGAACAGCATCCATGTGGTCCATTGGGGCTTCTTCTTGATTTGGAGTCATGAAGTTTGTTTGAGCTTTTGTTCTTTCATTTACAAGTCATGTGACCTTGAATGAGACTTGTGAACTTCTTGGAGACTGTTTCCTTATCTTTAATATGAGGATAACAATATTTCCCCTTCCCACCTAATGGTATCCATTATTCAGTACAAATGAAATATTGGATATAGAAGTGTTTGAAGAGTAATAAAGTATCAATTTTATATTGATTGTTTTAACCTTAATATGTGGGCTTAAGAAATATATTAGTGTGTTTTTGGTGGGTCTGACTTTTTTATAATTTTTATTTTAGGAAAAGTTCTAAAGCCTACTTGACTCATCCCACATGTGGCAGTGTTTTCTACCATGTGAACACTGAAGTAAATTAATGACACATGAACCTCCAGTTTATTCCAGGCTTGTGTTAAGGAAATGATTGTCTACGATTCTCCTTATTGCTAAAAAAAAAAAAAAAAAGAAAAAGAAAAAGTTAATCAAGTTTTCTGCCTTACAAGTGAATCACTGTGCTGATTATTTGTTTGTGACTAGGGAAAAGTATACGACAACCCTCTGTGTCTAGTGAGCTATGCAAGTCCTTTAAAAGCAGTGCATTAGCCATGGATCTTCCTGCTATCTCTCCCCTGCACTTTGCTGAGAGTTTTTCATATTAAATAATAGAGCTATGCTTATCACAATTTATTTCTGCCTTGCTGGCTTCTAGGTGATTGCCTAGAGTTCTGAACCCCACATGGGAAGCCTTAGTTTAATAAAAACTACTTAGAGAAAATGACCACACTCCCCTCATCCCCTCTCACCTCCCTTGATGCTGACCCCTCGCTGAATATGCTGGTTTCTAAGGCTCTTTTAATCAAATTTCCTTATTGTCCCAGGTTTCTGGGAACTCATCAATGATAGCTGTCATGAGTACACGGAAAGTGTACTATGTGCTGAGAACTGCACATCTGATATTTTACTTAATTTCCCCAATAATCTTATAAAGTAGATGCTATTAATATTTTCCCCATTGTACATGGAGAGACTGAAAGTTAGAGGGGCTAAAGCAGAACGAGAATTTAAATCCAAAAGTCTGAGTCAAAACTTTGTGACCTTAACCACCATGCTGTGTAGCCTGTCTGTTCCCATGTTGCTCCAACAGGCTACTCGTCTTCTTCTTTCTTACAATAGAATCTGATCAATTGCTGTCGAGGAATGGATGTTAATTGAGTTGAGATACAGAGGGAGTTTTGCTCCTGTAGTTTCAGGAGATCCTTGTGTATCCATATTAGTGCAAATTGATTACACTTTATTGGGAAAGGGCTGTCACTATTCCCTGGGGACCCCCTTTGAGTAGCTAAGAAGGGCATCGCCATATTTGACCGCTGTCCTCTATCAGTCATTGTGAAGTCTAAATTCCAATTATTATGATATCACATAAGATTCAAGGCCATTAGTGAGACAAATGTTCAGGAGGAGGTTTGTTCAGCTTTGTGATGGACTATTGCATTAAAAATATAACATAGGATTTTTAAAATGTAAAAATGTAGAATAGTTGTGAATCTATGTATGGAATTCAATCTATTTTTCCTAAATGCTTACTGTAAGAAGTGAGGCCCAGTGATAGAAACTACCACTAGGAAAGTTCCCATCAATTTCATGCTGTTCATATGCTATTTCATTTTACTTCTTAAGTACATTGGAGAAGTATATGAGAAAAAAAGGTATACTCACCTTTAATGGTATTATAAAGGATAGTGAACAATTTAACCAAAAGGAAAACCACTTGATTCATTTATTAATTCTTTCAACAAATTTTTATCAAGTGTTTAATTTTTATTAGATACTAGGACAATTGGGAAGCCCATAGTCTGACAGAGGACCCAGTGACAAGCAGAACAAAGTTGTGAGTGTCACAGTAAGAGTTAAGTAAGAAGGGTGGAGGTAGATGGCCGCTACGAACTGAAGCTTGGAGTGTTCAGGAACATGTCCCAGGACGCTTGCTTGTTGCCTCTGGGACAGAAAAGGCTGAATAGGCATTAATCAAATGGGGAGATGTGTTTCAGGCCAAGGGATAGCACATGCCAAAGCCTGGCTCCGATGGAAGGAAGTAAAAGTAGTTCTGTGTTATTGGAGCTGACTGTGAAAGAGGAAGTGGCAAAAGATAAAGGCTGGGAAAAAACAGAAGTCAATCTTAGATAGTCCATTTGCTAAGATAAATAATTTGCACTTTTATATTAAGATCAATAAGTAGCCATGGAAAAGTTTTAAGCAGATGAACGACATGATCATATTTGTGCTTTAGGAAGATTCCTTTTGTCTCAGTGTCCAAGATGAGTGGAGGGAGGCAAGCTTAGAAGCAGAGAGTGATTTAATGTTGGGAAGAGAGAGCTGCTGAAACAACCAGGCAGGATTTAGCAGAGGCCTGAACTAGGCAGGTGGCATCTGAATGGCAAGCAATGGACAGATACAAAAGATAATTGGAAGGACGAGAGGGTACTATAACTGGATGTCAAGCATTTCAGAGGAGCAAGGAAGAGGAATGGTCTGGGAATAGTATTTGATGAACCAGCAGTCTTCATTTGAGCAGGCTGCAGGAAAAGTTGTGTCCTCAGAAGACAGTCACATTTCAGTTAAGGTGAGATTGGAGGGAATCATGGTGGCAGTGGAAGTGCATCAGATTGGGAGGTGGGAAATGGAGATTATCCTAGCCTGAATTAGAGTGTGCAATCCCAGAGAGCAGGAGAGAGGAGCAAGGAAGTGTAATAGAAAAGAAATAGGAAGAGAACATGAGGACACATTATGGAACCTACTGCTGCTAGGTGCATCTGCTCAAATCCCTGAGGACCATCCTCTGAGAAGTCATATAATTTCATCATGGAGGAAATAAAGGAAAGAATTTAACCACTGGCTCCAGTCTCCAGTTGGTCAAAGGTTTATGTTAGAGGACATGAACCTCTCTGAACTTCTATATTGCACATACTCGAGTACAATAAGGGTCTTATGGATCACTGGAGGGGACCGGGGCAGGAGGTGAGAAGTTATGATGATGTCAGGTTGCACCTGCATGCAAAGTGGTCAAAGCATACCCTGAGAGCAAGTTATTTCAGTGGCAGCTTCAGTGAAGTAGGTGAGCCAAAGAATATGAAGTAGTACATAAAAGGTACAAAGTACAGGCCACGCCTTGCACCATTCAGCTTCACTTTGACCCACCATTATATCTAATTCCCATACTACATTATAGGTCCCCATTTTTGTGAGAACAAGTTGTCTTCATCGATTGCACTCGTCCAATCTGTCTGAATGTCCCCTTCAATGTGATGGTCAGCCACAGTCTTGTTGAGGTTAAGTGAAACAATCTTCAATCCCATGGCTATAGCTGGATCTGAAGTCATAAGAAATATTTATCTACAATCTCTTCCAACAATGCTATATTTCCCTCACCAGTGGCCAGAACATTAGCTTTCTGGGTTGGTGTCCTGGTGGGATGACACAGACCTTCATCCTTGAGGGGCCTGAGGATGCCTTGCCTTTGTTGGTCCATAGTTGTGGCAATACAACTACTTATCAACTTGACAATACAATTGTGTAGGTAAAATACAATTATGTAGAACTATGTTATTACTAACAAAGAAGCACCAATAGATACCCTATGAAACTTTTGGGTTGCAGACATGCATCTCCTTGTCCCCATTAAGTACAGCAATCCTAGTTTTTCAGGATTATTGGGGGTTATCACCTTCACAAATACAGTAACTTTTTCTTCCCTGCTGGCCCATAGGCATGAGGAGTCTATCTGGTATTTTCTGCTTAAAATTCAGAGAATTTTTACACTTCTTCTGGTAGAATCATACTCTTTCTCATCCACAATAGAGGCTAAGGTTTCAGGATGAGAAACAAATTATGTAATCACTTGGTGGTTGCCAGTCCCATGTAATTGAGCTACTAGGGATTTAGCATCATATATTGGCCATTGGCCTCATGTATGTACCATATCCTGGAAGACTGCATTCCAGCTCTGCTAGGTGTTGTCCCCAACCTGAAATCTTAAGTGAGCCTTTAATCTTAAGTAAGGATTTCTACCATTTCTTAGGAGGCTGCAAGGAACAATTAGCGGACCCTGTGGGCATGCACCATTACTCTACCTTGTCTACTATAAATTAGTTCCCTTCATATGAGACAATGTTGTGTGACACGTTGTGTTGATAAGTCAAGCATTCTATAAGCTTTGGATGGTATGCCAGTTGAGGTACTTCAGACATGGAGGGCAAACCTACATTCACATTAAGGATCAATTCTTGTAAGGACAAAGTTATGTTCTCCTCATCTCCCCAGAGTGGATGATGTCTAAATGTAACCAACCTGATACCAAGAGGCTGGCTGATCTCCATCTCTGCTGCTGGCAGGTTGGGCATTCAAGAATAGCATTAGCTAGACCAGAGGGAATTTCCGCATGTCTCTATCTCTGCCACATGAACACTCCATTCTCAGTTCCATCATCCAGCATAGAAGCAATCAATGAAAGACAGATTGGCTGACATGCATGATGAGTTATTTTCCCCCACTGCTTGTTGAGAGACCCCTGGGCAGTGGATGTTCTCCAGTCAGTAGTAATATCTGCATACTTGGCGTCCCTTTTTATAGGTCAATCTACAGATCTATTCACCAGACCTTTGTCCCCAATTTTCCACATCTTTTCCTTCCAGCCTCCTGACCAGTCATCCAAGCAAAGTGGATGACCAACTTTATTGCTCAGCACTTTCCCACTGGTAGAAATGGTAGAAATCCTTTCACCACTGTCCTTGAGAGATACCACTAAGTACATCTATAATATGTCAGCACTGCATTTTTGACTAGCACCTAATGACGCACTTGTGAACCATGTCTGAAGTTTTTATCCTCTGTCAGTTAGTCATAGGGAATCCCCCATAAGCCGTAAGTGAAAGATGAGATAGAAGGTCTCAGAGCAATAGAAGCAGATGACATGCAAATCTGGGCCACCTCTTCATGCAATTTACTCTTGCTTATTGGGCCTGCTCAGGCCGATTCCCGATTATAACATTATCATGCTATAATGGATTGCTACTGTGCTTATCCAATCTATAATTCAGTGGATCTCATAGTATACAGGTTACTATAGTTTGGATATTTGTCCCTTGCAAATTTCATGTTGAGATTTGATTCCAAATGTTGGAGGTGGGGCCTAGTGGGAAGTATTTGGGTCACGACGGTAGATCTCTCATTAATAGCTTGGTTAGTGGTAGTGAGTGAGTTCTCACTCTATTAGTTCCTGGGAGAGCTGGTTGTTAAAAAGAGCCTGGCACCTCTTTTATCTCTCTCTTGCTTTCTTTATCACCATGTGTGGAAGCAGCCTGAGCCCTTCACCAGAAGCAGATGTGAGATCTCTATCACCAGTGGATCTACTAAGTCTTACAGCCTGAATGGCAGAACTGCTGCAGAAACTTCTGTTGACTGTGGCCCACGAAAAACTTCTTAATCTCCCAGAAAGTAGACCAAAGCAGTATTTTTAGATGCAGTCTATTCTTTCACCAAAATTTAAAAAGGTTTACCAAGGACTGTACCTCATTCTTAGCAGTGGGGGTTGGCAAGTGAAACAACTTATTCATTTCTAGAACACATTCTAGAAATGTTCTAGCATGCTCTGGACTGCTGTATAACTACAAAGTTTACCAATGTGGTGGGACCCTATATCTTCATAGGATTTATCTTCTACCCTCTGGCACACAGGGTATTAGCATTTCCAATAAGCATGGCATCATCAGCATAGTAGACAAGTGTAATATTGAGATGTTCTGAAGAAGGTTGAGATGATTGAAGGCTCTAAATACTGTATAATGACAGAGAACAGGAGAGTTAAAATAGTGAGTTTATACAGCTGTCCTCTAAATGTAAGGGCAAATTTCTTTTGATCATTTTTACTAATGGAGACCTAATCAGCAAACTTTTTCCATAAAAGGCCATTCAGCAAATATTTTCAGCTGCATGGTTCCATTATAACCATTCAACTCTGCCCTTGTGGTCTCTGGTTATATTTGGCCCATGAGCTATAGTTTGCCTACCCCTGACCTAGAAAAATATGTTTTTCAGGTTAGTAGCTGCACATAAAATGCCAGAAACTGTGTTGATCTGCTCCATTAAAGAAAATACATTTTGCATGTAAACTGTAATGGGAGTTACCACCCAATTAAGTTTATGGTAGTGCACCATTGTCTGCCCAAACTGGTCAACTGAATAGGGATATAATGAGACCACCACCCATATATATCCTTTAAAACTTTGATGGCAGTAAAAATCTGTGCAATTCCTCCTAAGATGCAGATTGCTTCTCATTTATCATATATGGCAAGCACGTGTGTGTAGGAGCCTATGTGTTCTGTGTGTGTGTGTGTGTGTGTGTGTGTGTGTGTGTGTAAGTGGAATTGCAGAAATTTCAGAGGTTTCCACTTGGCCCTTCTTACCATAATGGCCCTTACTCTTTAAGTCAGAGAAATAATGTGAGTGTTCTACGAGGTGCTTAAAATAACTGCATGCTTGGGGACTATGAAAATAACTGAGAATAAGTTGGGCTAGGATTTCATTTAGCACCTAGCCTCCATATACGTACTCTTACTGGAAGTCCATGATGAAGTTTTGAGTCCACTGACATCAGAAAGATCACATCCTATATTTAACAGTGTTCAAAAAAACTGTCTATTTCCCTTCTCTCAGTGTACAATACTTTGTCAAATAGCCACAGGTCCCTTTGGGGAAGGATTGGAGGAATAGTTAGTGTACATAAATATATACCATATATGCAATGTTGTAGGAAATGCAGCCTTCCTTGTAATATATGGGTTTTAGGTCTAAGAATTAACTTAAATCTTGAAACTGGAAGAAGGCCTGCAAATTTCCATTTTGGTAACTGCTGATATCATGCTTCTGCTCAGTAGTTCTCAATTTTTTTAAATAAAATAGTGTAAGTCAGCAACCCCAGTCATCAGTCCGTCTATCTCACACGTAGGAACACCATGATTAGCCAACATCAAAGATCTGTGTTAAAGCATTTTGATTGACCGTCTGTCCCTGCTGCCCATTGTAGACATTATGGGCACCAAGTCTCTGATAATCAGATGATCAGAGTCCCAGACACTGCTGCTCTGGAATCCTGTGATCCCCATTGATAATGTGGAGCACTATTTTATGGCAGCATCTCCAACCATCAGTCCTTTTAACAAAGACAGCTTCCATTGAACATCTGAACAACTGTCGGTACCTTCTGACCATTGCATTCTTTATTGCTTTGGTTAAGGGGGTGTCCCCTTAACCCCTCAGTGAACATGGCCAGGTAAAATGTTTCTAGATCTTACATAATAAATTAATTCTAATAGCCCCATCTTCATGAGCTTTGTGATCCTTTCTTTAATACTATACCAAAAAAATCCTAGCATCTCTACTAATTTACTGAAGACCATCATCCTGAACAAGCTTTAAGAAGCCATCCCAACAGATTTTTAGGATCATCTTGAGATGTTTCCAGAGCACTGAAATCCAGACCATAAATGAGCTATTCCTTATCAATAAATGCTCTCTACCCAGTCTTATATCTGCCTTCCCATACAAGGCCAATACCCTTTAGATCTGCTTCCTAATGTGTTCCCCATGTCCTGAAAATCCTTTGGAGTGCAAACTATTCCTCCTGGAGCAGAGCTTGTACTTCCCTCATCAGACTGTGCTGATACCTGACTCTGGTTGTTGGCCTGGAGGTCATGAGAAGTGGATCTTGAGGAGAACTAGTGCCATGTTGCAAAACACCTGACCTCAGGGATGTCTTTTCATTACCTTTAGGAAAGGGGAGGCTGGTCTTCTTAGGCAAGGTGGGAGGTGTTGCTTCTGCCATCCTGGAAAGTTCAGGGAAATCTGGGGTTAACAATTTTGGGAATGATGCACCCAAATATCCCTAACAGAAGTCATAGGATCTCACTCTTTTTCCATCAGGCATTACCTTTGACAGATGAGACCTATTGAGGCTATACATTGAGTCACCTGTGCAGCTCTGCTATACTTAAAATTAGATGCTGGGCCTAATTTTCAGCACAGTCTGCCCTAAATGAGAGTTTCCTTCAGAGTTGCTGTAGAACACTCTGACTTACTTAAGTGTGTTTTTACTTGGCAGTTGGCTCTCATGAGTTTCTCGTTTTCTTGTGCCAAGTCTTTCAATGCATTTAAGAAAGTTATCCCACTCAGAAATTCTTATAATCCTCATTGTCCTTATAATATTCAAGTACATCATCTTCTGCCTGCACCTCACTCCAAGTAATCTCATGTCAAGGGAGAGGAATCACATAGAGATGTGGGGTGGGAATGCAGGAGAAGCTAAACAGCTATATGCAAATTGAAAACTTAGGCCTTTGGAATAAACTGGCCTATAGAAACATTTTGTTTGGCAGGCTCAGCTTTCAGGAAAAATTTGAATTTAAATGTCTTCAGACAGAGCATTCATTTTTCCTATTTGCCACAGTTCTTACCAATCCCTACTGTGTTACACCCAGCACACTCTACATAGTTCCCTTCCTCCCCTAACTCCTGAGGGCATTTGAGCTCAACATCTCTGAGGATTTGGATTATATCTTGATAACAAGGCGTAGTGGATTTATATTGCTGCAAGTTTTCCAGAAAAATTACTCTCGGCAATCTCTGAATGGGAATGTCTCATGCCCCCTGGAAAAAGTGAGCAAAGGCCTGGATTCCCTGAACACCTTTGACGTTTCCAGCACAGACCAGCAGGGAAGTAACAGGGATAGTTGATTCTCAGAACACTGGGCACATGTTGAAAAGAGCAGCAGTCTCTTTTTAAGAAAATACTTAACACATTCAGGGGATGAGGAGAAAGCATTAGAGTATTTTTGGCTTAAGAGGTTTCATCCTGATTCTGATTAAACACAGTGATGCTGTACCTGGTTCTCTTCCCTACCATTTTTTTTTTGTTTTAGCTCAGCAGTGGCCTTAAATTCAGTAATCATTTTCCTTTTATTCCCAAAGTGAGATAAGAGTTATAGTTGCTATATCATGAAAGGAAAGCTTGAGGTCTATTGTCTGTGCATACTGATAATAGGATAACAGCATTCTGTTAAGTGAACTATCTGGATTTATAAGGGAGGTTGAATTTCTGAAATTCATTCTGAGGTGGATGATAGATACTATATATATTTTATTAGGAAATTTACATCATAGACATATTTATTGAGGATCATTCTGTGCCAGACATTGCATCAGGCTCTGTAGATGGAAGAGAGTTAAGATATGGTCTGCTGCCTTTGGGGAGCTGAGAGTCTAGTGGGAAAATGCATGAAATCATGTGAGATCTGGGCAGAGTGGAGGAACTAAGGAGGGAGGGAAGGCTTCATAGAGGAAGTGGCTTTTGTTCTCAGTCTGGAAGAGTAACTTGCTCTGGAGACAGAAGTGGGGAGATGGAATGGGAATTCAGAACAGTGAGTTAGGAATAAGATGTGGGACCACTTGCCCCCCTGTCTAACTGGGCTGCCTTGACCACTATTACCCCATCACCACCTCACTTTGAGTGTTCTGCAGTTACCGTCATTAATGATTTTTTTTTTTTTTTGGAGACACAAAACTTAATTTAATAGAAATTTTGTTTGTAATTCTTACATTCTCAGTGTGAGCCCAGTTGGAACCTGCTGCCCCACCCAGAAGTGGCCCAGTCCTGGGGGCAGTGGAAGATAAAGGCAGGGGGTAAATGGGAAGAGCCCCAATTCTTTCTCAGTGCCGGGGGACTGGAGATGCCACCCTCTTCTCCTGTCCCCCTCTGGGCTCCAGGAAGGAGAGAAGGTGGAATCTCAGGCCTGTCATTAATGATCTCCGCTAGACTCTGCCTTCCCACCCCTCTAAGATAAGCAGATTGTACCAGCTGCCTGCAAGTGGCAAGCTAGTCCCAGTGCCCTGGACTGGGCCCATGGGAGCTGGTTGAATATCCAACCCCAGCTGTAAATTTGTAAGTGTACCATCATACTAATGTCAGGTATCAGTAAAGGGACTAAAATATTGTAGATTTATTTTCCCAGTCTCAGAAGGTTGGAGTTCAATGAGCAGGAGCAGGAATATATTACTCATTGTCACACTCTTCTGAGCATCTGGAAGGAAAACTATATCTGAAGAACTGTAGGTGATCAGATGAATAGCAGAGTAGGTGTGGGTGATCAGGTGTATTAATTCTCAGTGAAACAGTTAAGTGTTTCCTGTTTCTGATGAGTTCGTAACTGAAGGCATTTTCTACCTTCATTAACTCCATGTTCAAATCAGTGATTCTGTCGTAGGGGTGAGGGGAAACTTTCCCTTTCCCCTGAAAGTTCACTGAAAGATCAACTCACAATTAAGGCAGATTAACAAGAGAAAGGTTTATTTACCATGCACATGGGGAGAATCACAGAGTGATTACCCAATATCCCAATGAACTCCAGATATTCTTATACTTCTCCTTTTGGAGGGAAGGGGAGATAAGGAGTAAAGGTAATTCCATTTAGGGGTGACAAATGGTGCTAGGGAGGACAAATGGATGGGGGAAACAGATTGACTTGGAAATGATTCTCTTTGCAAATTAAATTAACCTGAGCAAATTAAATTAACCTGAGAGACAAGTATTATATTTAAATGATGTGGGCCAGGTCTGGTTACATTCTTGTTCTTCCTTCCTGCAATATATTGATATAACAGGGAGAGGAAGGGAAGTCAATTTTCCCTTTGATCCTTTGATTGGTTAATACAGTTTATGCAGACAGAGGGAAAGCCCCTTCTAGTACTTTTTGATCTCCCAGGGCCTTAATTCAAAATACCATGGAGCCATATTTGGGGATGAAATTTCCTGACCTCCTTCACTATGCTGTGATGTGCACAATTCAGCTGCCTGGATGCTAAAAATCTGATGCATTGACTTCATGGTTTAAATCAGAATCTCTAAAGTAGGCCCCAGATAGTGATATTTTAGAAGCCACTCACAAGGTCATGATGTGCAGCCAGGGTTGACTACCACACTTCTAGACTAAAAGAAAGAGAAAGGGGTAGGGAAACTTACATGAGGGAACACCGTTATTGTGGTCCTCCCTCTTTTCATAGATGTATATATCTTTTCAGTAACACTGATATGGGGAGATGTAATCAGAATTCTTCTTCGAGGTACATTCCATGAGTTTGATAGAAATATGCTTTGGTGAGCTGCTTGGGGTAAGAGGTGAATCCTCTCAAGGACATGCTCAAAAGTAGCAGTTCCCAAAATCACATGCATATGACAAGGAGAGGGATTAGATGGTCTTTGAGAGATCAGGAAAGAGAATGTAAAAAAGAGGGATAGGAAAGGAAAAAGAGCAAAGCAACCTGCTGTGAGCCTCCAAATCTTCCATGGCCTGAACTCCCAGTGCCTGGGGTAAGGATTTCCTGTGGACACAGTGTTTAGTGCTGAGGTTTCTGTCTGAGTGACATGCATAGTATAAAGTAGGAGCTGGAAAGTCAGAAATGTCTCAGTGGGGTTTGGGTCTCAATCATGGTGATGGCCAATATGCATTGAGAGTATTGTAGACATTCAGGAATTTGAAAAAAGTTGAAAGATATTGTCATATCATGACGGAAGAGAAGTTGCTGATGTCATGTGGTCACCTGGGTCACAGGTTCACAGCTAGAGCTGCATTTATGAGGTTCTACAGAGAGCCACTGTGACCAAAAATGCCCCTCTACGTGTTAAACTCCTGGAAGATACTCATAAACCAGGACTGCCCAAGACTGTCCTGTGGAACTTGAGTTCTAAGAAGGTTAAATGAAAAAAACTAACAAGGGAATCGTGATCAAAGAAGCTTGGGAAATAGGCTAAATGAAAGGACCTCCGAAGCTTTTAATATGCGAATGAGAATGGTGATGTTCCAAGAGGGGAAGTATAGACTACAACTCTCATGTCTGTTCTCATAAAATATCACAAAGAACCAGAATTCCCTGAGAGTTATTTTGGGAAGCACCACTGCTGGTCTATGTATGAATGACCAGTACTGCAAAGAATTGTTTTGTACTCGCCATCAAATTGGTACTAACTGATCAACACAAGGTTGATCACATGGCAGAAATACTCTCTAGGGATTAGGGGGATAGGGGGCAAATTTACAACTAAAGGACACAGGGAGCACTAAAGGGAGGGAAGGGCATG
>CAUYSK010045697.1:0-25637 GCA_963575035.1 Avahi laniger | reverse complement strand
GCGCAGAGCGTTGCCTGGCGAGGAGTAGGCACTTAGATAGCAAATGTACTGTTGGTCAGCTCGTAGCACCAGTGGACACTGGTGAACATTCTGTTTGAAAAAAAAAATTAGCCGGGCATGGTGGCTCATGCCTGTAGTCCCAGCTACTTGGGAGGCTGAGACAGTAGGATCGCCTGAGCCCAGGAGTTTGAGGTTGCTGTGAGCTAGGCTGACGCCACGGCACTCGCCCCAGGCAAGAGAGCGAGACTCTGTCTCAAAAAAAAAAAAAAAAAAAAAAAGTAAGTTAGGCTGGACGCAGTGGCTCACACCTGTAACCCCAGCACTTAGGGAGGCCAAAACAGGAGGATTGCTTGAGGCCAGAAGTTCGAGACCACCCTGAGCAACATAGAAGTACCATGTCTCTACAAAAAAAAAAAAAAAGTAAGTCACATTTATGCTTTATTCGTTTTCCCATATGTGTATTTCACTGTAAATAAGATTAAAATAATTGACTGAAAAAATATAACTATTGACAATTACAAATAATTGTTGAATTTGCAAAATAAAAGGTGTCTTATTCAAATGTTAGTATTCTATTTATTTATTTATGTATTTTTTAGAGGCAAGGTCTTGCTCTGCCACCTAGGCTAGAGTACAATGGCATGTTCATAGCTCACTGTAACCTCAAACTCCTGGGATCAAGCGATCCTTCTGCCTCAGTCTCCTGAGTAGCTGGGACTATAAGCATGCACAATTATGCCCAGCTATTTTTTTTTTTTATTATTTTTTGTAAAGTTGAGATCTTGCTATGTTGCCCAGGCTGGTCTTGAACTCCACACCTCAAGCAATCCTCCTACCTTAACCTCCCAAACTGCTGGAATTATGGGCATGAGCAATCAAGCCTGGCTACTCTAATAATTTAAGTAAACACAAATACCTTTTACATTTCATAAATATATATGTGTGCACACACACACACACACACACGCACACATACACACATGGATGAATAAGTGCTTTAACTTGGGCTACAAACTTCTGATTAAGCATCTCTGACATTTTAGAGCCTAGGATTCCAAAAACAGGTTGTATTTTCTTCCTAAGGGCGACATTTTTGCATGTTCCTTTCATTCATTTGGATTGTTGCTTTGTTTTCTGAAGTCAGTCAAAGATAATGATAGGTACAATCAAGTTGGTGGCAGAGATTATTATTGATAGTGTCCCATCAAATATCTGTCGTCTTCTTCTCTTTCAAATTAACTGAGCCCTGGTTTTTAGACGGGTACAACATCACCCAGCTACAAGATTACATTTCCCATTTTCTCTTACAGCTAGGTGTGGACATCTGACCATGTTCTGGCCAATGAGACGTAGCAGGAGTGTTGTGTGGGGTTTCCAGAAAGTTCTGTAAAAGAAGTTTCACTCCTCCACTTGTCTTCCTTCATCCTGCTGTTTGGAAAGTGACTGAGATGGCAACACTTGTAGCAGCTGTCTTGGACGTGAAGAAGCAGGCCACATCCTATGGACAGACTAGGGTAAGACATGTGAAGGCCTTTGTATCCCTCGTGATGATGGAGTCAGCACACAAACTCTGGGCCACCTAGCGCCAGGCTTCTTATATGTGTGAAAAAATTAAATAACTACCTTGTTTACCTTTCTGAAGGGGTGGGGGAAATGGTCTCTATTATTCACAGCTGAAACTAATTTTACCTGAACAATATCAATCTACGAACCATCAATTGCAAGGACTGGTTTGCACTCTTATCTAAAGTAAGATGCTGAGGAACGAAATATATTATCCAACATGATTATTTGGCAATTCACTGATGATTTTGTGGTAAACCCCTACAATGCCTGATTTTCAGTCTTTGGCAAACAACCTGACTTTGACGCACATAAAAGGCTGGGCCACATCAGCAAGTGCAGAACAGAATGGACAGAGTGGCTTAAAAAAAATCTGTCTATGAGAACCATGAATCAACCAGGACACCTGAGAGCGTCCCGCCTCGTGCTCGTGGAAGCTGTCCTGACAGCAGTGGCTCCTCACGGGGCTGCCGAAGCCCCAGCAAGGGCACGGAGGTGGTGAAGGAGCGTGTGCAGGCACACGGGCCTGTAACTTTGTGTGTGGCACTGAGGAAGGTTGGCTGAACAGGTTCGTAGCTGTATTTGGAAACTGAGCAGGTGATCAGACACTCCATTCATATTTATGGGACGTGTTTTTGCATGGATACAATAGACAGTCCCTCTGGGAAGGCACGCCTTGGCCATCCTGTTCTCAGAATGTGTGATGCTGCACTGTGCTCTTCATTCACTCGCTCGGCAAGTATTTATGAAGTCCCTACTGTATACCAGCCTATATATTAAGCCACTAGATGAGCTTGGCTCATGCAATTCCCTTTTCTAGGGTAACATCTTTTTATTCTCTCCTCATCTAAGGCTGATGATCCTCAGAGGCCCAGGTCTGGTGCGAGAAGCCTTCCCCGACCACCACGGCTCTGGGAGATGGCTCTCCTCCGCCCCGAGGTCCCACTGTGCACCTGCACAGCCGACTGGGCGCGTAGCCAGTGCTGGATTTGTTCCGCTGCCATGGGAGTGCTTTGAGTTCAGAGATACACAACTGGTGCTTAATAAGCACTTGTGGGTGATATCATGTTCATTTAGCACTTTACACTTTCGATTCGGCAATATTAATTGGGCACCTCTTGCATGCCTTATACCAGACAAAGCACCAGTGGGGAGAAAAGAAGAAGACTGAGACAGGCCGTCTGCAGGAGCGGAAGTGCGAGCTGTAACGCCACGTTATCTGTGCTAGGAAAGGGCTCGGGGTATGGGTTAGAGAAGAGGCTACTGATTTAGCCTCAGGAAGTTAAAAGAGACTTCACGGAAGTAGCGGGGTTCCATCAGCTCTGGAAGGAGGAAGAAAGGCCAGGCGGGTGAGTCGTTCACACCTGTTCCAACAAGCTCTCATGAAGTAGGCTGGGCAGTTACTATATCTCCACTTTATAAACGAAGAAACTGAGAGCAAAACAGAGAAAGGAAGCAGACCCAGAACCTAAGCTCTGGCCCCTAATCCAGTTCTCTTCCTACCACAGTTAACTGCCACCCTAAATAACACTGATGACCATTTCTGCCCCGGAAGAGGTCAAGCGTTTCTTATTTTCTCAGTTAAAATGAGTCAAGCAACACAATTCATTTAATTTATTGCATTTTCCCATTCCATTTTTCATAATTCTCTCATTTATGAGGCAAAAGTTCTCAGTAATTCCCCTTCCAGGAATCTTCCCTAAGGAAATAATCCGAGAGGCAAACATAGATTTATGTGCAAAAACTTTCACTGCAGACCTATTTATAATTGCAGAAAATAGAAAATGACCTAAATTTCCAACAAAAACAGACAAATAGGCAGGCCTTAAACATCTCTCCTACAATTTTAATAACATTTTTTAAATCCTTATAGTTAATGTTATTGAAAATAGACAGAATAAAGGCTGTGATACAAATGTTTTTGTTGAGTATACACGTCTATATATATATACAGAAAAAAGGGAAGAGTACTCAGCAAGAAGTTCACAGTGCTATTTTTGTACTGTTTGTTTGTGTTTTCTATGTTTTCCACTGTGTGTATTTTATCATCAGGAAAAAAAACAATAAAAACTGTTTAATAAAATGCAAAAGTCATCAAAAGGGCAATATAACAGAGACTGGATTCCTGTTTTGGTCAGGGTTCTCCAGAGAAACAACTAATGGGAGGTGTGTGTGTGAGTGTGTATGTGTGTGTGTGTATGTGTGTGTGTGTGTGTAGAGAGACAGAGAGATTTATTTTGCAGAATTTCAGGAAACTTGTTCTTGCAGTTGCGGAAACTGGCAAGTCCAAACTCTACAGGATAGGCTGGCAAGCTAGAGACCAAGGGAAGAATTGCAGTTCTAGTCTGAGGACAGCAGATGACAGAATTTCCTCTTATTCAGGGAAGGTTGGTCTTCCCTGTTAAGGCCTCAACTGATTGGGTAAGACCCACCTACATTATGGAGGGCAATCCGCTTTACTCAAAGTTCACTGATTTAAATGTTAATGATATCTGAAAAAAAAAAAAAACCTTCACAGAAACATCTAGAATAATGTTTGCCAGATATGGGAGTGCTGTGACCCAGGCATGTTGACACATAAAATGAACCTACAATTCCCTGTCCACTGAGGATTTCACTTACGTTTTCTCCCCGGCAGACCTGACTGAGGACAGGGGCTCTGTGCTCGTCTCTATCTCCCCAGCACTCCGCAGAGGGTCTGCGTCATGGTAGAGATTCAGCAGGTGCTGGGATGAGTGGATTAAGGAGTGAATTGCTAAGAGGATAGGATATTACAAACTTATCAACTCAGAATATCACAATCCACAGTCAGGGTCCCTTAGCTTAGGACATGGCCAGCCACCTCAAGGTTCTCCACTGTATATCTCATTACAAGGGCAGGCCCCAGCCACAACAGTGGCCCCAAATGCTAGCCACACACCTATTTAGATCTACCAGAAACTTACCCATAGCCCAGGGACTACTGTGGACACCCAGTTCACCCCAATGGTGTTGCCCTGCCCCAAGCAGTGGTCAGTGGTAGCAAAGAGTCCTTAGGACCAGAGCTGTGGGCCCTCTGGGGCTGTCTGAGGACAGGGTCCCCACTGGATGGCCTCCATGGCGTCAGACCAAGCACGTGGCCATGGGAACAGCTCTTCATTCTGAGGTCCAGCTGCACAGTGGTCCCTGCTGCCTCAGCCCCTAAGGAGAGCATGTGGCATCTCCTGCCACCTTTGAGTTCTCCCCCTACTTTGGATGTGGAGTTTTGTCCCCTTCTGAGTTTCTTGTTTTATGGAGGGATTCGACCCTTGCTTCATGCTAGACTCTCTCCTGAAGCCACAGAGCCCCAGATCCTGTGACCCTCCACTGGTCCACCTCCCTCTGGAGCCTCAGAAGGGCAGGATTCCAGATTCCTAGGCAGTTCAGAAAACAAATAAAGTAGCAGAGACATTTCAATAGCTATATTCACCAATGCACAAAGGCCAGGAAATTCAGGAGGCCCATAAAGTCATGTGAAAGAAGAAACAAGAAGCAAGCTTGGTCTCCTTACACTGTGGATAGAAAAGAATCTATTCAATGTGGCAATCTTATGCTAGTCATGCAAAAAGTATTTTCTGTAAAAAATCTAATAGGAGGAACACAGTGTAAGATCTCACTTATTTCATAAGAAAATTCAGACACAAGTCTCCTGATTGACAGAGAGAGAGAGACTGGGTTTTCATTGAGAGATGGGGACAGAAGCCATGGTCGGTAGACATCTGACCTTGTCCGCTGCTGTCAGAAGCAGGCCCGAGGTGGGGCGAGGGAACCAGGCATCCCCATGCAGAAGAGTGGGCCTGGCAGGGGAGCTTGTCCCTTTCTAAACATAATCGTGCTGACCTGCAATCTGGATGGGTGGCTGTTAGCTCTGCGCACAGCAGGTAGAAGCATACCTGTGGGCAGGAGTCCCAGAAAATCAACATCCTGAAAGGTATAACAGCGCACATTTACGGAGCAGTACCACGTGCCAGGCACTGTTCCAGGTGCTTTGCCTAGATAATTCCATTTAATCCTTATGGTGTTTCTATGATGTCACTGTGAAAACTCTCCCTGTTTTATAACTAAGGAATCTGAGGCCTAAAGAGATGACGCGGTTTGACTTGCCCGGAGTGTACACGTTGTTGTCAGTGGGGGAGCTGGGATGCCACCACAGTGTTGTGATCCCACAACAATCACTCTGAAACACACTCACACACACACACACACACACACACACACACACACAGATTTCTCGGGATGCCAAAGTCAGATGTCTTTGTTTTTCTTTTACGCAAGAAGGGCATACGAACTTGCTTTCTTACCTTCCCAATTCCAGCCTGAAGCAATTTTCTGATCCCTGTTTCGGTTCCATCTCACCCCAGCATTGCAGTTGCAAATCTAAACAGCTGTACCCTGGTCCTGACTGTTCCTCCTCTATCCTCCCTGCTGTGGGAGCGCCAGGCCCAGAAGTCACCACGGGCATTCTGAGCCCATCGATGGCTGCCCCTGGGCACCTGCTCCCTTCGTGGAAGGAAGTGGCCGGGCATTGTGGGGGAGAAGCAGGGGAGCCCTGGACCGGGACCAGGAGACCCCAAATCTACCTCCAACCAAGAGGCAGCCTCCCTGGGCACAGGGTTCTTATCCCTAAACTGCAGGACGTGGTCTCAGCGATCTCTAAAACATCAACAAACAGCGTTTCAGTGGTCTCTTTCCAGGGGTGTGAGACTGGTCATTCTTCCCTTTGTAACCACCATGCCTTCCCAGGGAGCTTGATGACCTGGGCAAGAATGAGACACAAGGAGATTTATTTTAGGAAACTGGCCAGTCACACACGCAAGCGTTTATGGGCTTCTTTGGGGAATAAAAAGAAAGACCCTAACACTGATGGCAAATGCATCTTTGCCAAATCTCCCAGAGGAGGTTTCTGATGAGTAGGTTTGAATTTATTCCTCAATTCAGAACAACTTGTTCTTCTTTTCCTTTCAGGATATTTGCAGAGAAGAATTCTAGGACTACTCATGGCCATTCAGTGACATAAAAATGGTGTAAGACTAAATGACTAAGCTTTTTAAATCAATAAGAGTTTTCTAGATGTAGCTTTGAGAAAGGTAAATATTTGTAGTTTATCCACTCTGTGCTTAAACAGCATTAGTAAAACACCACGTGTCAGGGAAACCACCACTCGCAGAGCTGGGACACAGCTGGCTTCCCTTTGATGCACCACCCTGGCCTTTGGAAGTTGCCGATCCTTCTTGAGAGTGGTGAGATTAATGCAGCGAATCTCATTCTCTTTCAGACTTTGCTGGCACCTCCAAAACCGAGAGAAAAAATAAATATGGTTAGTGGTTGGCAGCCACAGAGGTGGGTGGGTGCTGATATTCTGTCATTCCCAACTAGCTGGTTTCTTGCTTTATGAAACTCTCCTTCCCATGGTAAAATCTCCCAAAACCACATTTCCCAACTTTACATGCACCTGAAGTATAGGCATGTAACAAGGGCCAGCTGCGTAATTTGTGCGGCCCAGTGAAAACTGAAAATGTGAGGCTTCTGATTGAAAAGGCATGGAGGGAAATTACAGTTAAAGGTATTAAAATTGAAATTAAAATTCAATCCATTTTTCTTTTAAGATATTTTATTACTCACAAATGTACTATGGGGTAATAGTGATACATAAATAACATGAATTTACAAATTGCAAAAAAAAATTGTGCCAATTTTGAATAATATGAGAAACAACATAAGAGTGATATCTTGATTGATCTCAAGATTTTCTAATTCAATTTTCTGCAAATTCATATATTAGGTCATTAAAATTTATGCTTTTAGTAACATCATTTTCAATCAGTATAATTAAACACAATGTTAGTTGCTCCTGGTAAGTACAAATAATTTTTGATAATTTTTAATTTTGAGAAGGACTGTTAATGCCACTGTTGCTGAAGTTGTTCGAAGTATTTGATACTATAGTCTGACAACATTAAGATAAATTTTTGATAATATTTTTTAAATACAAATTTTATTACATCTACAGCTGATGATTATTGAAGAACAAATTTTCTAAAAAGATTTAACTCCTCGTACATATCAGTTTTATGCAAGTTTGAATTTAATTTTAGATATAAATTTCTACAATGACATTTTAACGTTTCTTCTGACATTTCCTGTAACTTGTTGAAGTCCTACAGGAAACTGAAAGCAGCTTCATTTTTTATATGTAATTCAAAACACCTATTTATATATTCTATCGCTGTCTTCAATTACAAAGAAAAATTAATCTTTTAAAATGATCTTCCTTGCTAATTCTGTATTTGGTTCATCCGAAGCTTCATATGGACACGGAGTTCTTTTCCATCAAATGTGACAATCAAAATTTAATTTCAGTTTCTAACCCTATGGATATTTGCTTTACAATATTATGGCAGTTTTCAAAACCATAGATTCTAAGCTTTTAGAAGGTTTCTAATAATTCCGTGATGTGCTTTATTGCAATGTCTCTGTGTATGCTTTTGTTTTGTAATAACTTACCAAGTACCAGCAGCTCCTATATGGCCCTCAGACTGGAGAGTTAATATTCGTGAAGATGCCGCAAGGAGGCACACACAACCTGGCTTCTCACCACGATCCCTGCCCTGTGGAGCCTTTTCTCTCTCCCAGGGCCATGGCCCCTGCCACCAAAGGTGCTGCTGCTTCTGCTCCTGCTGTTGCCATCACCACCACCAACCTGGGCTCAGGTCCCCACCTGGCCACCACCTGGGAACCTCAGGGTGCCCTGCACTACCCCAGGCAGAGGTGTGGACACTGGGCATCCAAGCCAACTGCATGGGGCACTCTCTGTCCTTCCGTCTGTGGGCCTGAGCCCACGTGTGCACGTGCTGCTGCCCAGCGCATCTCCTCAGCACATACCTGCTCCATGTCCTATCGGACTTCGTGTACAAAACACAAGTTCAAAGACAAAATTATTAAGAATTTCAAGACAGCAACAGCGGCAGAGCATTAAACGAACTGCAAGGACCCTTCTGGGAGAGGAGCCCTGTGTGACTACGCAGGTTGCATGCCATGAGGCCACCCCTGCACGTAAACGCAGTTCCATTGATCAGACACAATCTGCAAGAGTTTGATTCAGATGAAAGCTGTGCAGAGAAACAGGTGTGGCTGAGCTTCTGTGGTGCCAGCACCGTTGCTGATGGAAGCAGTATGCTGCTGGGGGAGACAGTGGTAGCAGCTTCCATACCATTGCAGCTACAGTGGGGGGCGGAGGCAGCAACTCCTCGGTTAGGCCAATCGGGAATGGCTCTGGGAGTTACTCCTGGAAATGTATCCCAGAGTCCATTTCTTTAGGTCTTCTGGAGTCCTGTGAGCCATCTAATATCCCCTAATAGCTTTCTTTATGCTTATGGTAGATAGAGTGACTTCTTGTTTGCAACCAAAATTTGCTTTATCTAGTGATAATGTGGTATGTGTCATTTTCTCCATTTTACAGATGAAGAAACTCAAATTCATAGAGAGCTTCCCCATGCCACAGAGCTAGTGAATGGCAGAGCAAGGATTCAGACCCAAAGCGTGGGCTCTTAACCACTATGCTCCATCAGTCCTCTCGTATGACATCAGAGAACTCACCAAACCACCGCCCACCCTCCATCATAACTGTACTGAATATCTTTCATTTTTTCCTTGATTGATGTCTTTTCCTTTGGGGAACTGCCTCTTCTACACCAGGTGGGATCACCAATCACGTGCCCTGACTCCCCCATGAATGGGAGGTGTGTGATGCAGGCTGAGCCCATCAAAGTAATCCTTCCCAAACACAACAATGGGTCCAGCAGTAGGCTTTTGATGCAGGCAAGGTGATTTAGAGTCCATTCTGGAGGACAAATATGGGAAAGGGGGTCTCTCCCTCTAAGATTGTGATCGTTATGTAGGCTAATAGGGCCATTTTTTTCTATACAAAGGGAGAGAATCCATTCGAATAGGAAGCCAGCATGGAAAAAAGCAGAGCTGAGAGAAAGTCCCGATAATGTCGTTTGAGGCCCTGGATCACACCATTCCTGAAGCCTAATAAGTGAGTCAATAAATTCTTTTTTTTTGTCTATGTTAGTTTGAGTTGCTTTTCTGTCTCTAAACATATTTTTTAAAACTACCAAGAAACTTCATATAGCAGAAGGGGTGACAGACTTGAGTCATACTTCTTGGCCACCAGCTGTGCCTGCCTCTAAAATTGCTTATGAAGACTTCTACTCTGACCCAAATAGCTTCTCACCAGGGACCATCTGTAGGGTGGCTCTCACTGTTACACGAGAGAGGACTTCACAGGGACGTGAACATGGCATTAAATAGCACTGAATCAGAAGTCTGCCCATCTTTCCTGAATCTGATCCAGATAAAAACATCAGACAACCAGGAATTTAGGGATGGTTTATAACGTAACTAGCCAAACTCCTCAAAAATGTCAATGTCATGAAAGACAAAGAAGGGCTGAGGAACTGTTCCAGATTTAAAAAGACTGAAAAAGCAGGACTGCTAAATGCGAAACATGATCTGAACTGGTTCCTATACCAGGAATAAATGCTGTAAATTATATTCTTGGGTCAATTGACAAAACTGAATTGTACAACGCAGTTATGTAGACGTATTGCAACAACTTTAAATTTCCTGAATATGATAACTATACTGTGGTTACAAAAGAGGATATCCTTGCTCTTAGGAAATACATACTGGGGTATTAAGGGCATGGTGTATGCAACCTACCCAATGGGTCAGAAAAAAATTAATAAGTATATAAATAGAAAGAGAAAGAATGATAAAGCAAACATGGCCAGTGTTCAAAACTACCAAATCCAGACAAAAGATCTACTGAAGTTCTTTTGTTTTGTCCTTATAACTTTTCTGTAAGTTTGAAATCATATCAAATCAAAAAGTTTTCTTAAAAAGGAGTTAGCCAGTCTTTTAAGTTTCTTTCAACCCTCATGATTATGTCAAAGAGAAAGTATCGGTTTGGGACTAATATATCTTTAACATTTTTCTAACACTTGCTAATCTCCTTTTTTAATAAAGAGAGCCCAAGCCTCAGGCTCAGAGTCTTTGGCAAACATCAGTTACTGCTAGAATTTAATAACATCATTTTATTTTCATTGTATTTACTTTCACATTTACTTTCTACTCATGGCAAGTAGTGTAGCATTCCTTGTATAATGAGCTACAAAATTATCTTTTAAATAAATGCATATAATTTTAAAATGAGTTAATGTAAAAAATATATTAACATAAAAGTACAGGTATTATTTAGAGGGTAAAGATGTGACTTTGATGACAATTGCTTGACATTTAGGAAACACTGGTCTATGCTAACGGCTTCATCTTGCAGACAGGCAAAGCAGAACTCTGAAAGTTAGAGGTTGGCCCGAGGTCACACAGTCCCTAGTGATGAAGACAGACAGGAGCGCAGACCAAGGTGCTGTTCCTGGTCCACTGCTGGTTCCGCTGCAGAACACTGCTGTGATTCACAACACAAGAGTACTCAGAGCCAGCCCTACAATGAGAAACACAGCTCAAAGTGGTACCATCTATTATTTACACACACACACACACACACACACACACACACACACATACACACAGGAAAAACAGTCCTTTTGCAAATCAAGGAACTCAAAGCAAAATCAAACCTCACTGTTAGCCTAGGCCTTTGATACTAAAACAGTCTAGTTTCTTCTTTTTTCATTTCTAGAGCTGCCAATAGAGTAGACAGAGTGAGTCATTTCTATAATTGTCTATAATCTATAGAAAAATTTGAAATATTCTTTTTAAAAAGTACTCATATGGTCTCAGGATCCAGGAAGCTTAAAAGAACAGCTAATTCAATCTTGTAAATAGTTTCAGAAGTAGTTGAGGAAAGCAAAGCTGGGCATTTGCCTGTTCCGAGGCTCGGGCCCTGTAGCCCAGCTCTCATGCTTACTCTTCTGGAGCTAACATTTAAAATATTTTCCTTTTTCTTGGATTCTCTCTCAACGCTGTTTCCCATAAATTTGTGGGCAGCTTTTACTTGGTTTTCAGTGAAAAATGAGAACAGCTGGGGTGAGTGCTAATGGGTATGTCTGCTCTAGTCCCTCTGCTACCATCAGGGAATTCAATTTGTCATCCTCACTGGCAAGAGGGGAACCCCTGCTGCTTACAAGGGTGCCACAGAAGGGCATTTTACAACTTCCTTACACCCATGCCAGGCGCCAACCGCTCTGACTGCAGGACAGGATTCCTCCTGCTAACTGAGTCCACCGACCTCAAGTGCTGCGTGCCTACCTCTCCTCGTTCCCCGCTCTGTGGAGAGCAAATGGCCTCCCGTTTTTGTAAAATAATCTTCATGTGTTTGAAGATTATTACCAATCCTCTCCTTGACTATTTCTCCCCAATTTTCCCATCTTCATGCAAAGATAACATTTGTCAATCTATTCATCACAGCTCACCTCTGAGTTCCCATGTTGTGTTTTCCTATCACTGTTAAGTTGCTGAGCTCAGCACAGAGCACAGGATTTTGAGGGTGTGTGTAGTCAGTGAAAAATTGCCCAATGTCCCTGCTTCCTTGGAAGGGCTGAACCTCCCAGAGCATGCCGGATTCTACTGGACTGTCCAAGCCCGAGCAGATCTGCTCTGAGGCCCTTGGAGTCCTAAACAGGCCTTTGATTGTTCAAGTTCTACCTGCACAATATGTTAGGTCAGAGGTGGTAGAGGAAGGACCTCAGACACGTATCCTCTAACTTCCTAAGTGACAAGTCCCATTCAGTAGCAGGCTCCCATGCAGATCTAGAGGACTACCAAAAGCTTAGCCAGGTCCTGAAGCCCCACAGAGGACCAAATTAATTATTAGGGGAAATCAGATACACAGGTCGTTCTGGGACTTGTCCAGCTCTCACCAAAGTAGTCCAATTATCTGAGGCTGCTGTGTGGAATGATTTTAGGGACACTGAGAAATCACAGTGAGATGCCCCTCTCCCAGCATTATAGAAGAAATTTTTACACCACGCCCTAAAATTTCAATTTACTTAACACATTTGAGCTTCATTTAGCAATTCTACATGACATTCTTGCCCTGCCAACCTCACAGTGGCACGAGAATGAGTAACACAGGGTGACACTCTTCGAAAACTGGCAAAGCAGGGAGAGAACAGAGGAAGGCGGGTACAGGGTCCTAGAGCAAGTTTTTACACAGTTCTGTCTCTCAGGTAGTTTCACGACCTCCTCAGCCCTCGACTGTCACCAAGGCCAGTCACAATCTGAAAGTCCCACGTGAGTTCAAAGAGTCAGATTCCCTTGGGGGCTGACAGTGGGGGGGGGGGTTTGTCAAATGGCTGCATATTGGACAATCTGCACAAATGTCAGGAAAGTTATTCTCACGACAGAGTTTTATGATGATTGCTGGAAGCTGGTGATCTAGAGTTCTTCCCTTGTACATGGGGAAACTGAGGCTCCCAGTGGGTGGACAGACAAGTAGTGGCAGAACCAGGACTAAACCTGGCCTCTCTTTCCTTGGCCATTTTGGCCCCCCTTTGAAAATTCTAGTGCATCAAGCCACTAAAGAGAATTCCAGACAGCCCTCCATCTCTCCATCTGACATTGGTGACAGATGAGGGCACGTCAGCCGCCGTTTTCTGGCTCGGCTCAGATGGCGAGCGGGGCCTGGGTAAGTGGGAGGCAGGGTTGAACAGCGTGTGTGTATATTTCACTTCTTTCTTTGCATTTTGGTTACATTTAACAATGTGTTACCTCTTCACAGAGTAGTTTATATCATTCGCACGATGCCAAGAATGACATCAACATCTATTAAAACCTAACATTTCACATGCTCCACTGTAAACATTAACATTGCTTGGTTTCCAGATATAAACTCAAAGTCATTCTCGAGTTGGATGGTTTCTTTCCAAGAAAGTTGGTGTTACTGTAATGAAATTTACCTAATTAATCTCCTTAAGGAGAGAAGGAATCCAATGATGACTGTTCATAAAGACCTCAACATTCGTCTTGTAATCAGAGCAAGGCAATCTGTGGACTGGTTTTGGGAGAGACCATAACTTTCCAAATAAATCCTAGTAAAGCTTTGCAGACAGGGCACTTGAGCTGTTTCCTCACTCATCTGGCTTGCTTTCAGCCTTAGCCAGCCCTGCACAAACTTTGCTAGAACCTCTGGGTGCATTTCTAGTCACCTTTGCCCTTGGCCCCTTTTTTCCAGGGTCATCATGCTTGATGCCATGAGCTCATGTACAAGGTACACGTGAATGAGTCCTTGATGGAACTATTGGCCTGCCATATTTCAAAGCCAGCCCCTCCCTGGCCACCATCAGCACGCTGTGTGCTCGGACCCACACTTCAACACCTGCACACCACTTTGGTTGCACCCAGCAGTGAGTGTGGAGAGGAGCAGCAGTGACCCTCTGCCAGCGGCTTCCTTGAACACCAGGGGAGCCACCCACACATATGTAAGCAAGAGTTTCTCCTTGCAAAGGAGCAAAGGGTGTCATACCAGGGTATAGGAAGCCACGCTGGAAAGTAAAGAGAATATTCTCCCCATTTACTGGTCCAGATTTCAAGAGGGCCCCAGGAGAAGCAGCACCCACAGGAAGGGCCTTGTAAGAGGTCACCTTCTGTGAGATGGAGGGAGCACGGGGGGTTATTAGCCCTGGAACTGGGGATCCAATAGGTATAAAGGAAATCACTGAGTAGAAGCCTTGGCCTCTCAAGGGTCCTCTGGGTCAGAGCAGAATGCGCAGAGTTTGGAGGCTACCGAGAACGCCTAGGAATGCAACAAGAACCCGGTTTTCAAGACAGGGGCAGCTGGTCACAGAGAGACAAATGCCCCAGGGAAACTTGATCCTCAACCCCTGACTAAGCTCTGAATCTATTTAAGTCCTCGCTGATTCAGTACACGAGCAGACTGGGAAGGGAAGTGGGTCTGGATTTGCAGTTGGCAGGTGGGACAGAGGATGTCAAGGCAGTTAACATGCTAGGCCTGACATTGTTTCAGCAAAGGAGGCCATAAGTGGCCTCAAGAACCCAGTGGCCTGAGTAGAATTTTTAAGAACAGAATCCCCCCACCCCCCCACCCTGTCAGTGGCAGAACCTTGTTCTGACCTTGATATGGTGGCATTCTGGAGCAATGCCTCCCTACAAGTTCATGGTGGTCATTCTGTGCTGTTCCCTCTGCTGCCCTGGTAAGGGGTCTGGAGTCTGGCACTGGGCTCAGCCTTCGATGCAATCGCTGGTTCCATCATTTGTGTCCCACGCTGGATTATAAGCTTCCCGAGGGCAGGGGACAGATCTATTTGTATAGATCAATTTCTGACGCAATGCTGGCACAGAGATGGCACTTGACTAATATTTGATGAACGAATGACTCATTGTGGCAGACAGCATGACTGTGCTCAAACGTCTACCCTCTCCGTCCCCATAACACGTCCTACCTCCAAGGATTTTGGGGCTGGCCATGTGATTTGCTTCTGCCGATGGGATACAAGCAGTCATGACATGGGCTTGTGCAAGCAGCGGACTGCAGTGAGATCGCACGGCTGGCCTCGGCCTCCTGTGTCTCTGCTTTCCGCCGTAGCTGCGTGTTGCAGGCGGGGCTGCTCCTGCAGCCTGAGTCCCAGAACAAGAAAATGCGAGAAGGCATGAAAAGCAGACCCAGAGTTGGCCCGCAGCCTAGAGCAGCGCTGCGGCCAATCCACCGCTCTCAGGTAGCACGATGGAGAAATGAAGGCATGTTGCTGTGAGCCAACTGCATTTGGGAATCGTGTGTCACCAGGGCAGAAGCCCTGCTATGGAAGGCATGGGGTCCCTCCCATTCAATTTTGCACACATGCTGGCACGGCAGCCTTCAATTCCTTCATTCTGTCAGAGCTGAGAGCAGATGGCGAACCCCGCACCATCTAGAAAGTGACCTTTTTCTGTCTTCTCCCGAAAAACACTCAGAGAGCTTCCTCGGCCCCAGAGAAACTTAATTGTTAACTATCAAGGGTGCTTAATGTGAAAAGTGGCCTGACAGCCAGTTTACATATCATATTTTAAACATTTACACAGTTTTAAAATAAATACAAGCCTGAGGCCTTCCCTTTCTTCACCTGCCAGTGAAACACGTTCTCCTCGGTTCTTCAAAAAGCCAGAGTGCCCCTCGGGGCGGGAGGCAGAATCTGGCCTAGAATCTGCCGATGCTCTGCTTCAAGTCTCAAGGCCTTTTCCCTCACACCAGCCCCCGGTTTATCCTGGGAAGAACTCTGAGTATAAAATGTGCATGGGACTCTGGGCACAGGAAAGGCAGACCGAAAGAAATCCTGGCAACGCCGTATGCTACTATTACTCACTGAAGCCATCTGTGTGGTATTAAAACTTTTTGATGACAAGTGAAAGAAATGCAGTCAGACCTATGAGATACTAAATTGTCAAGTATTTGGAAACAACTCAATGGTTCATATTTTTATCGGCATCTGTGATGACATCCACCCTCACAGTCTGCACCAATGTTCTGATAATTCTAAATTCTACATTTTCAATCTCGACTTTTCTCACAAGATACAGATCCTGGCCGGGCACAGTGGCTCAGGCCTGTAATCCTAGCACTCTGGGAGACCGAGGCAGGAGGATCGCTTGAGCCCAAGAGTTTGAGACCAGCCTGAGCAAGAGCGAGACCCCGCCTCTACAAAAAATAAAAAAATTAGCCAGGCATGGTGTCCTGAGCCTATAGTCCCAGCTACTCGGGAGGCTGAGGTGGGAGGATCACGTGAGCCCAGGAGTTTGAGGTTGCTGTGAACTATGATGATGTCACTGCACTCCAGCTTGGGTGACAGAGCAAGATCCTGTCTCAGGAAAAAAAAAAAAATGTAGATCCTTATAGCCACTTAATTGTTAACAACAATTCAAATTATAGTTTGAAATTTAACTTTGAATCCCCCTTGAGCATTGGATCATTTTCCATATGGATTCACCATCTACTCGGTCGTCCCAGCCAGAGCCTGGCAGTCTGGCTAATGCTCTCTTCTCCCCCAGCCCCTGTGTGCATCTGGTTACGAAGTCCTGTAGTTCTACCCAAATCCTTCATGGGATGAAGCTGGCTATAAGTAATTCATACATATGTTTATGAATAAAGGTTCTATTTATAGTATCTCTGAAATTTCCCCAAAACTCCTTCCCTCCGCCCTGCTCAGTGCCTCCACCCTAATCATCTTAATTTGTCTGCACTTGCACAACCTCCTAACCGGACTCCGGGTCCAGGCTAGCCACTGCCCCCAACCCATAGTCTCCTTCAGACCAGAGTCCTCTTTCTAAAACACTAATGATCACGCTCCCTTCTTGGCAAGCCTGGCATGGCTTTCCATCGGCTACAGAATAAAGCTCAAAAAATGGAGCGTTTTGTGACTGGCCTTTGCGTATTTTTCCAGGGTCATCTTCCGCATTTCTCTCAGCCATTCCAAACTCCGATTATTTTTGACACCCTGTTCTTTTGCCCTGTGTGTGCCTAGGGGACCCCTGCTTCTCTTCATGACTCAGTCCAAGGACCCTGTCTGCTGTGGATGCTGCCCTGACCCCCAGACAGAATCAGGCCGGCCCTCTCTGAGCTGCTCAGAGCTCCAGGACAGCCCCAGCAGCGCTGCTTGGAATGGTGTGCTGACGTCTTTGCCTCCTCTTTCAATCTGTGAGTGGGGCGAAGGCGGCAAACCCACCGGAGCTGTCTCTCTCCTCTGGGCCACGCACATGGCGTATGTCCTGCAGACATCATTGAGCAAGAGGAAGAATGAATGTTGGAATACGTTCTGTAGCCATAGCCTGTGTATTCTTAAATGGATTAATGGCTTAGCACATTAATTATCCTATCCGTAAATGAAAATCAGAATGAGAATCAATAAGGCAGACTTTTGTTAATAGAATATTCTTCTACATAGAACAAAAAATTATACATTCTCAGTATTATATCTGTAGGGATGATGGCATTTGCTGTAGAACTTGAACATGAGGATTCTGATAATGTTGACATACCCCACTGATGTCCCAGTGCAGCGATATTAAGCAGGGGGTGGGAGCGGGGGGCAGGTGAGAGGGGTGGTAGGGATGAAGGAGCCTAGAACCTAAGCTTTTTCCTTTGCCACGAGAAAGCATAAAAGCTTCTTTTGCGTCCATGCAGATCTCCCCACACTTCCATCTCAGCACAATCATTAGGTGCACGGACTTTGAAGCCAGACTCTCTAGGTTTGAGTCTCAGCTCCATCACTCACCAGCTCTGTGACTTTGGGCAGCTAACTTAACTTCTTTATACCTCAATTTTCATATCTGTAAAATTCACATATTAATAGCACCTACCTCAGAGGTTATTATAAGGGTTAAATGAATTCATGCAGATAAAGCGCAGGAAGACAGCACCTGGCAAAACATCAGTGCTATTTAATCCACATATTTTCTACCGAATACTAAGATGTAGAGGTGGTTAGATCCACTGTAAATGGCATCGCTCCTACATAATCCACGGTTATTTTTGCATTTCTGTGGTTTCTTGTCATTTAATTGCTGTCCAGGGTTTCACAAAATCCACACAATTTTTACAACACATATGTGGAGATTTGGAGAAATAGATCCAACATATAAAACTTCAGTGAGTTTATCCTCCGCCCGCTACTTTCCCCAGGCCTCAGCTTTTGTTCTGGGAAGATCGAGCCCGAGCAGTGACTGCAGGAGTCGAGAGGCGCGCGGTGGCGTGGGCCTGTGTCACTGCGCCATCTAGCGGCCGCGGAGCTCGGCCGCCGGTCCGCCCTCTCGCAAGAGCTGCAGGGAAGGGTGGATGCCTGAGGGTCGCGCCGGCCAGCTCCCAGATGGTCTCCTAAGCCCGCCTCTTGATGTGCATCACCAGCACTAATCGTCTGGGACACCGGGAATCCCTCTGAAAAGCCGATGGCTCTGCTCATGAATTCAGCCTGCTCATCCTCCAGCACAGCCCTCTTGGCAAAACCAGACAGAGGAGAAAGGAATGAAAACCGACAGGACCATATTTATAAGAGCAAGAAAGAAGCGAGCCAACAGGCACCTGTATTTTAATAAGGACATACCAAACGCGCCGTGCAGCAAAACGGGCCAACCTCAGTAACCTGTTTGACCTCCGTTTCTGGCTTCGCTGCCTCTTGGCACAAGGACGCCTGGGACCAACAGGGCCTAAGCCGACTGAGGGCTGAGTCTCACTTTATGGAGGCGTTTTTAGAGAAGGCCAACTGCTCTTTGTAGGTGATTAAAAGCTTATCCCCAGAAGGCCAGTAAGCATGCCCTGCCAATAACTCAACTCTGGCATGCGGGGCAGGGGGTACTGAACACTGTAATGGGGAGACAGCACCCACATAAAAGCTCAATCAAAGGCAACGTTTGCCTTTGAGGGGCGCTTGGAGGCCAATAACCCATCTTGTCTTTATTTTCTATTCAAAGTTCCTGGCCACAGTGACCAGGAGGACCAGTATTAAACTTGAAAGACAATGGGTTTGAAATCAACAACTGCAATCACTTCCTTGGGCCCCAGTCCAACACGGTCTGGCAGTGCACGTGCTGACCCACGAGAGGGCAGTGGGGGGTTAGCGGTGTCTGATCCCAGTGCAGGTTCTGGAGGTGACCCATGTACTCACTGTCCTGGCACAATTCGATATTATTACTGGAGAGAAGAAAGTCTCCAGGACATTATTTTCCTCAGACCACTTAATCTTTGATGAAAAGCAAATTCCTGATCTAGAAAAGGGTTCAAGTAGGAAAGGTCTAAAATTATTTCAAAATAGAAGTTTAGGAAAAAAGAAGTAAAAGTGAGAGTTACAGTACAGACATGTCCAGACTCGAAGACCGATTCTTACTTCTTTCCCATCTTGCTACTCCCCAAATCATAGACTTTCAGCCTTGCTCTTCTTACAGGCCAGTTAGAGAAAATAAACTGAATAAAGGCACCATTTCGTGAAAACCTTAAAGGAGAAGCAGCTACTGAACAGTCCCATTTACACTGCAGAGGTTTGCAGGAGGGAGGAAAATCTTGCCCCATCTCTTTGGTGACTTACTGTCCTGAGACAGGCGGGTCAGTTTAGGTCCTCTGAGGGGTGGCCCTACATGGACACGGGTCCTGGTGAGCCTGGAGCCAGGAGAGCAGAACACCAGGCTGTCCCTCCTCCCAACAAACTATGCAGGTCCGAAAGATATTAAGGCTACTCAGCTGGTCAGTGGCAGAGATGAGGGTGAAAATTCTAAAGCTCGTGTTCTTCACTTCATTTCATCGCTTCTGTAATAGGAGCCCATTTGGAGGAAAATTCATTCATTCAAAAACAGTTTGAGTTCTAACAAAATGTGACAATACCATAGTGAATAAAATACAGCCCCTGCCCCCAGTGAGTCTGCCTCCCAGAGGAAATAAACAAGTGCATCTGCAGTTACAAAGCAGCGTGGTGAGTGCTGTGGGTGGGTCCATATGCCGCGGGTGCGTGAGAAAAGGCATGCAGGTCAGCTCTGGAGGGCAAGGGAAGGCTTTGTTCAAAGACTTGACACTAAATCTAGCCAGGTGTGATGTCGTGTGCTTGTAGTCCCAGCAGTTTGGGAGGCAGAGGCAGGAGGATGGCTTGAGCCTAGGAGTTCAAGGTTACAGTGAGCTATGATCATGCTACTGCACTGCAGCCTGGGCAACAGAGCAAGACCCTGTTTCAGAAAACAAACCACCAACCAAAAACCTTGACACTGAATCCCAAAGAGTGGCTTGAAGCTAATCAGAAGAGAAAGGGGAGAATATTCTAGAAAGGCCTTCAAACATGGGAGAAGAGGATAAATTCAGGGAGCAGCAAAAAGTTGCACATGATTAGAGCACAGGATGTCTATATACACATTGTGTGTGTGTGTGTGTGTGTGTGTGTGTGTGTGTAGGTGTGTTAGTTGTATGTTGTGTTGGGGAGGAAGGAGTGTGGCTGGAAGAGAAGAAGATGAATCCCACAAGACAGGCAGCGGCTGGATTAGAAGAGTCTTGAATGTCATGCTAAGAAGTTCAGATTTTAGCCTGGAGGCCATGGGCCTTTTAGGGCAAGTGAGTAGCTTCTGCTCCTTGTAACCAAAGAAGGGTAATGAACACACGCTGGTATCTAGGAAGCCAGACCAAGGTTGAGATTTGTTGATGCAAACTCAGACTTGTCAGTGGTTTGCTGACTGTTATTTAATATCCCACCGTGCAGTTTCCTTGTCCCGTCTTGGGGAGGAGAGCAATGGGGTCCGTAAGCCCTCATCCTGGAGAGACGAGTCTATGGAAGCATCACAGCTCCTACCCCAGGGGCCTCCCCAGGGGCTCTGAAGAGCCAGGCACAGGGACAGTGACCTGTTTGTCCGCCTCTCCTAGGTGCCAGTGTCACCATGTTTCAGTTTCATCACACAAGCCTCACTGAGCACATACTGGGTGCCAGGCTGTGGAAGATACAGGGACAGTGAGGGAGTGTTCTTTAGGAGCTTGGGGTCTCTGTGGAAATGATGTAGGCTCAGGAAACAGTGCCAAAGTCTGAGGCACAAACAAATATGTATTTTTGTTATATTAATACAATTATTTTACATTTTGCTGGGCACTGCTCCAGGCATTAGAGGACATTATCACTAGCTCTGACCACAGCCCTGCAAGGCTGGTATCAAACCATTTTACCATCAGGCACAAGATTCATAGAACTTAATTTTTTCAGGACAGAAAACCAACAGGAAGCCATAATAGGTTTGCAGGAGAAGAGTGCTACAATTAATGACAATGGTACTTTGGGAAGTTTAATTGGGAGATGGTGTTAAGGATTATTCTAAGGTAGAAGAAACTATACACTTTATACTAATCTGTGCAGAACATGAGGCAGGACTCTTGCTGTGGGAATAAGAGAAAGAGGTTTGAAGAGAGAGATGTACGATCACCAAGGAGCCAGAGAAAAGATCCCGTAAGAGCTGACCCAGTTTAAGTCGAAAATAATGATCACTGACAACAAATTGTAGACACACGTTCCCACATGCATACACCCTATTAAAAGTCCCACATCTTCTATTATATCAGAAATTTTTTAAGAAAAAATATGCAAAATTAACAAATCCCATGAATCTGAACTAATCTTGGAGTTGATAATGTTCAGGGTGACCAGGCTCCTGCGCGAAGCAACCGTCACTGTCTACTCCAGCCCAGCACCTACTCTATCCCTGTCCACAGTCTCTGCTGAAGAGATGAGCTCAGGTGGCCATGTTCCACCTGACCCCATCGCCAACATACACACCTGTGAGACAAGGAACTGGTGTCTGACCCACTGGCCAGAAACTAGTGAACTTTCTCTCAAGACTCTGAAGTTCAATATTAAGACCGTAATCAGAAACAGAGTGTCCCTGGCTTCTAATAGTGCCCCCCTCCTGTTCCCACGTGGCCTGCTTATGTGTTGGATTTTTGGTCAGGTAGTTACCTGTTATACACCTGTGGGCAACTGCCCTCTCCTTGAGCTAGCTCGAGTGGAACTATGTTCTCCATGACCAGTGACCCCTGGCGAGGCGAGATGGGCAGGTCGATGCACTCGAGGCCACAAGGTGCCACATGCAGCCTTCAGGGTGGGTCACAGACGTGTTTACTTCAACTTACTTGGGGCTGCTGTGGTTTTAATTTGAACGTGGCTGCCTTTAGACAGAGCATCTTCCCTGCCACCTATAATATTACCGTAATACCTGCGCCTCCTCTTTCCTTTGGCTTTACCTGCTTTACCCCTGTAATTACTTGAGTTTGAAATCTTCGATGTAGACCTGGCATGTGGGGGGTGTGTGAGGGGGTGCGTGTGTGTGTTTAGGAGGCAAACTACCTGTATTGTTGAGGGCACCGATCACAGCAGTGGTAAGACGGAAGGAATCCCGGCTAGGAGCAGAGTTCCCTCTCACTTTTTTGGTTGTTCAAAAGCAAACAGATTTTGTGAGCAAAAACCCTTAGAAACAGAGGGAAAAGGCAGAGTATAAGCCAACGAAGGGTACAGCCAAGCTTCCCTGACATATCGCTCAGGGGCCATCGGGTAACTTGGTGAACAGGCACAATGGCTGCATTACTGGCATGCTTTTGGTTGTAAGTGGCAGAAACCCAACTCGAACTAGGTTAATAACGGGAATGGGGGGGGGTGGATCCTACTCAGTATCAGAGGAAGAGCTTCTGCAGAAATCAGACGTCAGGGGACAGAGGACCTAGCACCACCACAGCTGTCCCTGCTTGTCTCTTCTTCTCTAATTATATTCTTGGCTTTATTCTGCAGAAACCCTCTCTCTCTCTCTCTCTCTCTCTCTCTCTCTCAGAAGGTGACTGCTGGCATCCTCAGACCTATATAATCCAAATTCAGCAACCACCCTGAAAAGAGAACTTCCCTCTTCCACCACGTGGGAACATGACCGATGCCCATAGGAGGTTTTTTATTAGCCCTGGTTGGCTCAGGTTCCAGGGCAATGGGAGTCCCTCATTTGCCAGCCCAGGCCATGCACCCACCCATGCCTTTAAGACCAGAAATGGGCGTCCGCTACCAAAAGAAGGGAGGCAGCAGAAAATTTGCTAGAAAACCAAAAATAATAGCTATACATAATCTGCTAAAATTGGTTAAAATTTTTTTTAGTTAAATAACTTTAGTGTTACTTTGCCCAATAAAAGCAAGCATTTATGTGCTCAAATATTTGGTTAAACAGCTGCTGAGCTCCCAGTGGATCCATCAAGAAAGATGGTCCCATTTCCCTGGCAAGGGTTTCCAGGTTTCTGAGTATTTCCAGAAAACGACTTTCTTCCCCTCCTTTCCCTATAGACTATGCCCCAAATCACTGACAGAAGGGAATCATTCATGCCTGTGCATGGGTTAATTAACCAGAACACTTTTGCTAGGGGTGGGAGGTTTAGTATTAGATAGAAAGAAAAAGGAATGAGAGATGCTTTTGGAGTTTCCAGAGAAGGGAAGGAGCAGTCACAGGTAGGTAGGAGGTGGGAAGATGACAAAAGCAAACATCACCTATTTTATTTAATTTCCCCTGAAAAGAAGACCAAATGCTACTGGCTCAGGGCTTCCTTGGGCCTCTCTGTTGGGACAAGCTGGGAAGGGACCACTAACTTCAACAGTGCTCGTCGCATGCAGAGTGTAATCCCCGGCAAGTTGGCAGAAATGCACTTGTAGTCAGTACTTAGAAGGGGACAATGAAGGCCATCTCTGAAAGCAGAAATCCAACTGCTCTGTGCACAGATGGGCTGTGGGGGGTGGAGAAAGGAAGGTTTAAAAACTCACAATGGCCCTGACTAGCCAGCTGGAGAAAGCTGAGAGAAGTGCTTGCCTAAAGAAGGGCTCAGAGGTGACAGGAACATCTAAGTGGTGTTGTCCATCCAGAGTGAAAGATGAATTTAAATTAATTGTATTGTAACCAGTCTGAAGGCAGAATGTGACCACAGTGTAGGAGAGGAAAAATAATTTTCTCCTCATCCTTCTGAGTTCTTAGCTGGAATAGACTCCTGTAACAAAAAATGAATTAACAAGAGAAAAACAAACAGAAATTTATTAGCATGTGTATGTCATATACACATAGGAGATCCTGGGAAATGAGTCACTCTCAAAAAAATGTCTTACAATCTTGGCTTATATAGCACCTTCAACAAAGAACAGCAAATTTTTAGAGAAGTACAAGACAAAGGAAAAGGACTTTGAGTCTCTGGGGGTGGCAAGTTGTGGGAAGGCAAATGAATGGGAGTTTGCCATGTGGACTCCTCTGATATCATCTCCAGGCTGATAAGGATCTAAAGTTTTCTTCAGTGACCAACCTTTGTCCTTCCTGGCAGGGAGATGAGGAGGGACACCTTGGCCTTTGTAAATTTATGTCCTGTTTCTAGACAAATAGGCATAGAGATCTTTCCTTATATCCATTCCTTTTAAATTGCCTTTAGTGCAAAATAAGGTTTATGCCAAAGTGGCATATTTTAAGGTGGCATATTCTGGTCTCCCACAACAGACAGAGGGTACAGAGGCCTGGCTGGAGCCCTGAGGAGGGAGAAAGTGAGAGTTGGTCAGGCTCTCTCCAGACTGATGGATTTGGGAGAGGGAGCCAGCCACACGGTCACACTCAGGACACTCAGTGGAGCTCATGTACCAGCATGTTTTCCTGTCGGCTCTGAAGCCCTAACTGCCTAGAGTATTTCGTCATATGTAGGATATGCACTTATTTTATGTGTCGCAAAGAAAAAATAATTATGACCATTACATTATAGCACAATGCTTTCTTATCACTTTGACTTTTAATCACTTAGACTCTTGAGACTTATTTAGATATAGATGTTATCCTACATCAAGTCTTGTGAATACGTGAAAAGAAAAATGTAACTAAAATAAAATGGCTACAATAATTCCTAAAACAACTTCATATTCAATATCTGATTCTTCTGAATCATTTTTAAACTCAGTCTTTGATGTTTCTTTTTTCCTATACAATATCATCATCTGTACCTTCAACAGCATTAATAATGAAACATTTCTTAAAAGAGAAATATGTGTGTGTGTGTGTGTGTGAGAGAGTGTATTCCAGTAGAAGTTTGAAATTTGAGCTGTATATTAGATAATATTAGGATAAATGTCTTAGATGTGATAATGGTATGTCCTAGAAGAATGTCCTTGCTCTTCAAAGATACATATTTAGGAGTGAAGTTTCATGTTATTTGCACATCACTTTCATATAATTAAGCAAACAAATGAACAAAACACCCACCCCTCAACAAAACAAACAGAAAGAAAGAGTGAGAAATAAAGCAAATATATCAAAATGATATCAACAGGAAAATCTAGGTGAAGAACATACAGGTATACATCAAACTATTTTTTTCACTTTTATGTAAGTTTAAAAATTTCAAAATAAAGTTTTATGGGGAGAAAAGAGTACTTCATTAAGAAATCCATTCAGATATTTTCTTTTTTTTTTTTTTTTTTTTGAGACAGAGTCTCACTTTGTTGCCCTGGCTAGAGTGAGTGCCGTGGCATCAGCCTAGCTCACAGCAACCTCACACTCCTGGGCTCAAGCGATCCTACTGCCTCAGCCTCCCGAGTAGCTGG
>CAUYSK010045695.1:0-10287 GCA_963575035.1 Avahi laniger | reverse complement strand
AAGTGCGATAAAACCAGGCATGCCTGCACTGGGAAGCTATCAAACTCACCATAGTGGATACGGTTTTCCAAAATTCTAACTTTTGCCTGAAAACTCAATTTTGTCACTTGCAACAAATACAGGCAGTTACTTCCTTTGGAGACACAGACTCAGTGCAGTTTTCAGACAATGTCTGCCAAAACACAAGTCTGAATAACCATGGTTTTTCTGTCAGTTGTTATTTAGTGTAAAAACAGTTCTATGAAAAGAGGAGCTAGTTTAGGTCCCAAACCAAAGAAAGCACAGGTGCTTTTCCTCAAAATAATCATTGTACTTCCACCTGCAGAAGTACATCATGCAAGCTTCCAATTCCATCTCAGAATATTAAAAAGATATGCACTCATGGGTCAAAATTTGATAAACGTAATAATTCTCACTGTTTCGTCAAGGACACTGTTAAATGGTGATGGCTCTTTGTGTGCGAGTGGGTGGCAGCGAAGAGCAGCGTGACTGCCAGTAGAGTTTGGTGCCACAGTCGTGATTTGTGCCAAAACACTTGCCATCGCTTTTGCACCACCAGTGCAAATTCCACACAGTGAAAAAGGAAAGAGTGGCTCGGTACCATCATAAAAACAGTTTTTACCTTACGAGCCCCCTGAAAGTTTCCAGGGAGCCCTGAGGCTCCACAGATCATGAGAGATCTTACAGATGTACTGTGGGTGTTATGGGGTATGGAAAGAGTTTGAGTCCCGGCTCTGCCTTCACTGGCACTGCAACATGACTCGCGCACCCAGGCAAGAGCCACCCAACCACTCATCAGATATTCCTGCCTCAATAGGTCACATTTTAACCCTCTGTTCAACAGGAACTCATAAGCTCCCTTCCAGCTCAATATTCTAACTTGGTTCTTTGCCTAACGAACACCACAACTAACAGCATTGGGGCTTCACCTGTGGGTTCCCTTGGTGGTACCCATGTGTCTACAGGGACATGCTCACCTAAACAAGCTCTGTCCCTGCAATGAGGACACAGGCAGACAGGCCCAGCCCAGGACATCAGCTCAGCTGCCCCAGAGGTAGAGGGCTCTGCCTCCCCACGGTGTGTGCTCACTGAACTAGCCCCGAACTGCCCCGTGCATTTCCTTCTGGGCCTACGGGAAGGAAGGTCAGACAGTCAGATACTCTTCAGCAAGTCCTGTAAATCACAGGGCCTCACCTCAACCATGCCCTGTTCTCCAGATGGGAGAGTTTCTTGGAAGCTTACTACCATGCCTCAGATAGCAGAGACACCCCACAGGCCCCAGGGCATCCCTATGTGCCCAGGAGAAGCTGTGTCCCGAGACACAGAGAAGAAGTGGTGCCTAGAGCAAGAGGCCCCAGTGGGCACACAAATGAGCCAGGGGAAGGCTGACACATGGAGGCTGGAGCCCAGCTCAGGAGGTAAGGACAAGAGCCAGCCAAGCCTGGGTCACAGACCACTATGGAAATCAACAGTCCACATTTCATTCCAGTGCCCTCATATAAAAGCAAGCTCTTACGCCCTCTCTCAATATCAGCCTCCATGCTAAGCATATGGATAACACACGGGTTATCTTTAAAAAGACCATTAAACCAAAACTTTCAGCTCCCTAAGTGGACCTAGAGAAGTATGGCTATCTCGAGATTAACAATTTATCAGTAAGAATAATAATCTACTTCGTTATTGTCTGTTTAATTAATGACATAATTAATAAAGTCAATTCAATCCAGTGACACTTTAATCAAAAGAGGTTACAGAAGATATAACTAAGAAACACTGTTCTATTACAAAATCTTGCATGTTCAAGATTCCATGAAAATCAAACCACCAGTCTAGGACCCTAAGTATAATTGATGATTATTAACTGTGTCATACCACAGGCATAAGCTGCATCTCTAGGAAGTGTCACCACTTTGGACTGTCTCTTATTTGTTTGAGGAAAATTAGGAATAGACTCAGGACTCTATGGAAAAGCACCTGATTCATAAAGCTCACAGAGGGATGTGCTCACTGGACCTCTTCTCTCTGCAATGCTGTAAATTTCCAGAGTTGGTTTGGGTTCCTTATAGTGGAAACACTTGGCCTTGGAGGTGAACTTAGTGTACTAAATAAATTATTTAGTCCCCTCAAAAGTACTTCAGGATGAAATAATAATGCCTTCTCCACCCGGAGAGATTCACTATTGAATGAGTTTGCATGTCAGTCATCTCGCTTTGCTTCCACAACGGCCCCAGGAGAAGCTGAGGCCAGGTATTTGCATCTGCCTTTCCTCAAAGCAGAAACAGACTCAAGGCAGAGGGCCCAGGCACCAGGCTCCTGCAGGCAGGCAGGATCCCTCTGGGAGTCATCCACAGCCCCTCAACATGAATGCAAAACTCTTTTCTTCATCAAATTTGTTTATCTTACCTATATAGCACCTTATTTAAAAACAACCGAATTGTTATTTTTCTTCTTCTAAGAAATCAGAAAAGGCTTGATTTTTCCATGTGAATGAAGTTAAAAACAAAAAAGACAGACTGCCCTGCCACATCTTTGTAATGTCTGCTTAGAAAACTGCCACAAATGTACAGCTTCATTTCCACGCAGTGGAGAGGCAGAAATAGGAAATGTGTCAAAAAATTCCCAAAGAAAGATTCTAATCAGAAATGTTCCTCTTTTAAATTCCCTATCATTAAATACGTATTTCAACATATTTCGACAGAGATGAATTAATACAGAACTGGATTCTTTGAGGAGGGTGATGCCATGATAAAAACCATTGTCAGGCAGCTGGTGACGCGGAAGACCTACTTTATGTGCTATGTGGTATTTGGTGAAACCTTCCCCCATCACCTGAAGACAGGCCATGCGCACATCCAGCCTCCAGCTTAGAGAGAGGAGAAAAGGCAACACCAGTCATCTAGGTGACTGCTACCCACTTGCTTAGTTGAGCATCACAGAAAGAAACGAGCTTAGGCACAGACTGGCTGACTTGAGAAAGACAGGAAAGTGTCTAGAGACGGTCCTCACCCCAAGAGTAAGATGTGGGGCTGAATGTGTTCTGAGTGGCAAAGGCCCAAGAAGACTCCTCGAGAAGACAGAGAGCTGTGCATACGGGTGAGATCACAGTTCTCCCACCCACGCCATGCCTACCGCATTACATTACACACCGAGATACCCTGAGCATGGAGAGACATGGCATGAGAAAGCAAAGGTGTGAAGTAGGCTGGAGGGTCATGGCTTGGAAAGAACTTTGGGTATAGTTACCGGCACATGGAACTGCCAGAGGCAAATAGTTCAGAAGCTAGAATTGGGGAGAAACTGCATTCCTCAAATAACAAGAGCCTAAAATAGAGTCCGTAACTGTCAAAACAACCTCAGGCCTCCAAATTCCCATAAGCAAGCTGTGGGATCTTGCAGCCCCGATGCCCCAAATCTCCCTATCTAGTCGATTTTCTGTTGCTTGTAACAGAAAATCTAAAACTGGATAATTTGTTATATTAATAACAGAATTTATTTCTAATTATGAAAGCTGTGAAGTCCAAGGTCAAGGGGCCGTGTCTGGTGAGGACCTTCTTGTGGTGGGACTCTCTGAAGAGCCCTCAGTGGCACAGGCAGCACAAGACATCCATGGTAAGGGCCGAGCATAGAAACGTGCCAGCTCAGGTCTCTCTCCCTCCTGTTATAAAGCCACCAGTCCCACTCCCATGATAACCCGTTAATCCATTTACCCATTAATCCATGAGTGGATTAATCCATTCATCAGGGCAGAGTCCTCATGGTCCAATCACCTCTTAAAGGCCCCACCTCTCAAAACTGCCACATTGGGGATTAAGTTTCCATATGAGTTTTGAAGACAACAAATACTCAAACCATAGCACTCCCCAAGGCCCCAGGCAGATGTGTCCATGGAGGACAAAGGACAAGAATGAGTCTCCCAGGAGCGGAACAAAGAGGCCCAAAGGACAACTGACCAGTTTTTGCCACCACTCCTAGGGTAGGGGATCACAATGGATCAAGACAAAAACAAGGCTGTGCCACAATCCCTCTCCCCACCAACGTGAAAGATGACTGCTTCTTTACCAACCATAGCTTCAGTCTCACTCTAGTCCATCTTCCCTACACATAAGATCTAATGAGATACCCGATCATAAAATTGTCCCAGCTTACTTACAGCATCCCGCTTTCCTGGATCCTTCCCCCAATCACCTGACCAAAGCCCAAATCCTGTTAACAGCATCTTTCAAGCACCCTCTTACCATAACACCCCTGTTACCCATGGTGTGCGGTACCAACTGTTCCATCACAAGTGCTAGGCAAGTTCCTAGTGGCCTTTGATTAGAAGACACTGATAGACGTCTTCATAATACCTGCCCACGGGGTGTCACTCTTGCTTTGGACCAAGGAAGATAAACATGAGTCCTTCCTTCCTCTTCCAAAATGGACATTTTTAAAATTACAATTGTCCTAGCTCAGCCCCACTATTGTGTAGTGTGAGCAGCAGATAACCTGTGTGTCAGTTCAGTCAGCAAACCACAAGAGTCACATCTCGATTTGATTAAGACTGTGCAACACTGGAAATCCTTCCTTTGTGCAAGATGCAGTAATTAGAAGCAACTCTGGATTGTGTCCCTGAGAATGAGTGCATGATGGCTGTGGAAGACAGGTGTGCCAAGGGGACGGACTGAGGCAAAGACAACAGTCCACGAAGAGCCACACTCCCCTTTCCCAGGACAGTGTCACAGCTGGGGAGCAAATGCCAACCAGGAACAATACCTTGCAGATTTCACACTTGCATCGAGGCAGGGCCCTGTGACTAGATCTCACCAACAGAATGTATGTGGTCCTGGTCCATGCCACTTCTGGACCAACACAACCGAGAAGCATGTGTACCTCCTCCGTGCACATGACCCCATCTGCCAGGGGCACAGAAAGGAAGCTGGGCCTAGAGCACGCCACTCACCCAGCAGATAACAGGACCACACTGCAAGGGCCAGCTCACCACACAGAAGAAAGCTGATCACTGACCAGGAACATCCACAGCACACTGTGACATGAATAAGAAGTAAATTTTACTGTATGAGGCCCTGAAATTTGGGGGTTTGGATTATTACCCTAAATAATCCAAAAATTGGGGGCAACAAGTACAGAGTAAAAGCATGAGTCAGATGCCGAAACCAGCCTCAACTGGCACCAGGAACACGAAGGGCCAAACCCTACAGGCGGAGAAGTTCTGAGAAGCAAGCCAGCCCCTGTGCTACAGCTTCATTCTGCTCCTCTGGCTGGCCTCAGGATGACACTGGGATTAAGGTGGCTCTTTTAAGAATAAAAAATCTTAGAAGTACCTGATGAAAACCAAAAATAATTATCATCCCAGGTCTCAAATTATTCCTCAAAATAATCCTGCAAATACAAATGTCTAGCATACACAAAGAAGTTAGTGACACACTGAGGAAGAAACAGCAGAAATCAAAGAACACAAAAACAGATCCACAAAGACACAAGAAGTTGGAATTACTCAATATAGACTATCAAAAATCCTGCAACTGTAACAAAAATCTAAACAACCCAATTAAAAATTGGGCAAAAGATTTAACTAGACATTTCTCTTGAGAATATATACCAATGGGCAATAAGCACATGAAAAGATACTTAACATTACTAATCATCAGAGAAATACAAATCAAAACCTCAGTGAGATACTACCTCACACCCATCAGGATAGCTATTATCAAAAAAAAGAAAATAACAAGTGTTGACAAGGATGTAGAGAAACTGGAACTCTTATGCACTGCTGGTGGGAATGTAAAATGATGGAGCTACTGTGGAAATGATATGGTGGTTCCTCAAAAAGTTAAAGAATTAGCATATAATCTAACAATTCCACTTCTGGGTATATGCACGAATGAAGTGAAAGCAAAGACTTATATATTGTACATCCATGTTCATAGCAGAATTATACACTATAGCCAAAAGGTAGAAGCAACCCAGTGTCCATCAAAGAATGAATGGATGGAGGGGCAAGGGCAACACACGTAACCTAAACATCTGTACCCCCATATTATGCTGAAATAAAAAAAATAAAAATAAAAATAAAAATAAATAAAAAAAATAAAAAAAAGAATGAATGGATAAACATAACCCAGTATACATATACAATGGAATATTATTCACGTCAAAAAGGAAAGAAATTCTGACATGTGCTACAACATGTGCTACAACCTTGAAGACATTACACTTAGTGAGATAACCAGTCAAAAAAGAAAAAATATTGTATGATTCCACTTATATGAGGTACCTATAGTAGTCAAATTCATAGAGACAGAAAGTAGAACGGTGGTTTCCAGGAGTTTGGGGAAGGAAGTTATTGTTCTATGGATACAGAGTCTCAGTTTTACAAGATGAAAAAAGTCCTGGAGATGGATGGTTGCAGGACAACATGAATGTATTTAATGTCACAGAACAGTCTTTAAAAATGTACATTTAAAATGGTAAATTTCATGGTATATACGTTGGACTACAATTTTGAAAAAACTATACCTGCTATGGTTAAAAACATAAACAAGAAATTAGAAGTTATAAAAAGTAACAGTTTTAATTTCTTTAAATCTAAAACCAAAAAGCAAAAAAAAAGTCAAGGATGGGTTTTAAAGCAAACTGAGAGCTGCTGAAGAAAGAATTGGTGAACTGGAAACTAGGTCAAAAATAAATATTCAAATTAAAGATGAGAGGCCAAAATCTTGGAATACAAAAAAGAAGGCATGAGAATATAGAGTGAGAAATATAATACACATTTAATTCAAGTCCCAAAAGGAAAGAAGAGAGAAGATGATACAGAAGCAACATCTGAGGATGTTAAGACATTATGCCATAGACACAAGAAGCCAACATACCTGAGGTAGGGATTTGTGGAACTTAGTGAAACTGAAGAAACCTAAGAGTGATGAGAAAATGCTTTAAAAACAATAGTAGACACACAGATTACCTCAAGAGGTAGCAGTTACATTGACCACTGACTTCTGAACAGGAACAAGAAAAGCCAGATGCTGTGGAAATATATCTCCAATGTGCTGCAAGAAAATAATACCAATATTAAATTCAATATACAGGGAAAAAACTTTTAAGGATAAATGTGAGGAGATGATGTCAGTGAAAACAGCAAAATAAGAGCTTCTAAAAATACCCTCTCATAAAAGCAATTAAAAATGGCAGAATTATCAATATCAACTTTTCCAGAAAATTAAAAATTTAACCAAAGGCTTGCTACAATCTAGGGAGCATCTGTTAAAGACAATGGTTGAAGAGTCTAAGAATTAAAAATTTGTGGTGTTTTAACTTGCCCTGTTCCCAATTATCCCCACCCCTACCCAAACTCTACCGTAGTCTTGAAAACCAACAGACTGCAATTATGGTGTAAAACAGCCACCCAGAAGCCACAGAAGGGCCTCCACAGAACAGGGCTGGAACTCCTTCAAAGCCTTATTATTTGACATGGCTAATGGGTTCCACTAGTAAGGTTTTCTTAATTTGACCTGACTCACAGCTCACTGAAAAGGATTTTCCCTCAAATGTGTCTATCAAAATAGTTAGAGGCAACTATTTAATTCTGTGACTACTTGAGACAGTGAACAACAGTTGGAGCAAATAATGTATTAACCCAAAAGCTTAAAAGGAAAAGCTGGGGAATGAGATACCCACAAGGTATTTGAAAACTCTGATATATTCCTGGAAATCTAGAAGGTCACATACATACATAGAGCTGTGCACCCACTCAAGGCTGTATGAATGCCCAGGCAAGAAGTCAGAATGCCCTGAGACAGTCCTCAGCCCTCACCTTGGGCTGACTTTGAGACTTTGTGCAGTCAGGAAGTGAAGACTAAGGCAGAGCTGTAAACTGACAAGTTAATGGTTGATGCATGTCCCAGCACATACACAGAGCCTCTGGGAAAAACTTACTCATTTCGGGCATTTAAAGAAATCCCTGTCCGATTATTAGCTGACTACTAAACTAGCCAGGCAGAAACTTCAGTGGAGATAAATGATAAAGAATAGACCTTAAAGAGTGAGTTTGGGGAAAGTCACTAAATAAACAGAAACCACTACAACAAGTACCATCACCACCATCACCACCACAAACAAAAAAATCCAGGGAAGAGAGGAAAATCAGATTCCCAGAATTCCCACATTACATTATTTAAAATGTACCGTTTTCAAAAAAATCCTTATGACACATACAAAGAAAAAAGAGAGTATGGCCTGTACATAGGGGACAAAAAGCAATCCATAGAAATTGTCCCTGAGGAAGCCCCAATGTTGGACTTACTAGATGAAGACTTTAAGTGGCCTGTTTTAAATATATTTGAAAAATTAAAGGAAATCATGTCTAAAGGATTAGAGAAAAAGATGACAATGGTGTGTCACCAAACAGACATCAATAAAGAAACAGAAATTATAAAAAGGAACCAAATAGAAAGTTGGGAGTTAAAAAGCACAATAATTGAAATGGCAGATTCATTAGAGAGGCTCACGAGCGTATTTGAGCAGGCATAAGAATCAGTGAGCTTGAAGATAGATCAACTGAGATTATCCAGCCTAAGGACAGAAAGTAAAAAGAAGAAAGAAAAATGAATAGAGCCTCAGAGACTTGTGGGAAACCATCAAGAATACCAACATAAGCATAATGAAATTCTCAGAAGGGGAGAAAAGAAAGAAAGAAGTACAAAGAATATTTGAAGACATAATGCATAACAGCCACAAACCTCCGAGATTTGATGAAAAACACTACATATCCAAGAACCTCAAAACACCAAGATTAAACTCAAAGATCTCCACATCTAAACATATAATCAAACTATCCAAAGACAAAGAGAATCGTGAAAGTGGCAAGAATGCAACTCATAATGTAAAAGGGATTCTCAATAAGGGTAATAGCTAATTTCTCATCAGAAACCATGGAGACTATTTAATATAGGGCTATAAGATATATTGAAAATCATCAAAGCTGTCAAACAAGAATTCTATATCTAGTAAAATTATCCTTCAAAAACAAAGGAGAAATTAAGACATTCTCAGATAACAAAAACTGAGAGAATATGTCACTGGAAAACCTGCCCTACAAGAAATACTAAAAGGAGTTCTTCAGGCTGAAATAAAAGGATACTACACAGTACCTCAAATCCAGGTGAAGAAATAAAGAGCAACAGCAAAGGTAACCATAAATGCAAATACAAAAGATGGTATAAATGTAATTTTTGTTTGCAACCTTTTTCTCTTATCTGATTTAAAAGATAACTGCAAAATTCCGTAATTATAAATCTGTATTGAAGTACACAGAATGTATAAGGAGGTACAATAACAGCATAAAGCTGAAGGGAGGAAATGGAGATATATGGAAGCAAAGTGTTTATATGCTACTGAAATTAACTGGTACTAACCCAAACTAACTAACAACTGTTATAAGTTGTCAACAGTAAGACCCAGGTGGCCCCCAAGAAAATAACCAACAAAAAACAGTAAAAGAAGTTACAAGGGAATTGCAATAGCACATTAAAAAATATATATTTAACATAAAGTCAGTAAGGGAGTGATAGAAAACAAAAAAGATGTTGAATAGAGAAAACAAGTAGCAAAAGAGCTGGCATAAATCCCACCTTATGAGAATTGCATACATGTAAATGGATTAAACATTTCAATTTGAAGGCAGAAATGATCTAAATGGCCTTTTTAAAAAGTATCCAATTATATGTAGTATACAAGAGACACACTTTATATATATTTTTGAGGGGGTTACGGATGAGACACACACTTCAAATTCAAAGATATAAATAGGTTGAAAGCATGTAAAATATACATAATATGAACAATAACCAAAGGAGAGCCTGAGTGGCTATGCTAACATCAGACAAAATGGTTTTTAAGTCAAAAATTGTTATTAGAGACAAAGAATATTTCATAATGATAAAAAGGTCAATTTATCAAGAAGATATAACAATTATATACATATGTGTCTAAAAATACCCACAGAATACAAGAAACAGAAAGTTGACAGAAATGAAGGGAGAATTACACATTTCAACTGTAACAGCTGGAGACTTCAATACTCCATTTTCAATTCTGGATGCAACACAAGAGAGAAGATCAGCAAGGAAATAGAAGATTTAAACAACACTATTTTTTTTTATATTATTATTCCAAGGTATTGTGAGGGTACAAACATTCTAGTTACACTTTATGTCTTTGCCTCACCCAAATGCAGGTTAAAGGCATGCCCTTCCCTCCCTTTAGTGCTCCCCGTGTCCTTTAGTTGTAGAT
>CAUYSK010045694.1:0-43016 GCA_963575035.1 Avahi laniger | reverse complement strand
CTGGCTTTGTATATTGCTTAGAAAAGCACTCTGCATTCCTGTATTATAAAATATTTTTGTATTCTGTTATACTTTATTCTAATACTTTATAATATTATAATTTTTATCTTTTATGTTTAAATCTAGATTCATCTGGAATATATCAGGTACGGGGATCAAATGAGGGAGTCAGTTCTTTTTCCCCAAGATGGCAAACCAGCTGTCTCAATATCACCTACTGAAGGATTCATTGTTCTTGACTGGTTTGAGGTGACTTCTTTATTCAACAACACATTTTCAGAAGCATTTGTGTCTATTTATGGACTATTTTCTATTGAATTGATCTGCCTATTTAATCATGGGTCACTCCCCAGGTAATTCTATTAATTACTGTAGTCTTGATGGTACATTTTAATACCTGCTAGGGTTTGTCACTTCTCATTTCTCTTACTTTTCAGAAAATTTGTGGTTATTCTAGTATGTTTATTTTTGCATATGAATTTGAAAATTCTCTAAAAAAAAAGCCCCTGTGGGTATTTTTGTTGGGAGAACATTAGATTTCTAGGTTAGTTTATGCTGTGCTAACATATTTACAATGTCTAAATATCATTTTAAGTTGGTTTAAAATGCTGTTTTTATTATAGGCATAATACATACGCATTGTAAAAAAAGTTCTGGCAACTGTATAATTTATGAGGTAGAGTATGAAAGTTCTGTTTCTTCTCTCCTAATCCTTCCCTAGAGGTAACCACTGTTAATAAATGAGGTGTTCATCCTACAAGGTATTTTTAATAAACACATTTGTAATCGTGCATACAAGTACATTTTAATATATGTATATTTTATTATACAGCTATGTCTAACTTCAGATCACACATAATGTTTCTAACCCACTTTTTAAATCAATCATACAGCACATCAATAGTTGTAGATCTACCTTATCCTCTTAAAGGTCAAATGGTATGGGGAAACAGGAATGCTATAATTAATTTACCCTGTCCCACCTTGGTGAATATCGTTGTTGTTTCCTGCTTTTCTTAATATAAATAATGCTGCAGTGAACAGCTTTGAGCATTATCTTTGCACCTTTGTGTAAATCTTTCAACCAGACAAATTCCTAGAAATAGGACCACTGGGGTCAAAGTGTAAGGGCCCTTTCCATGATAAAGTGTTGTGATGTAGAAAAGACCTCCCAATCCAGGGGACACATGTCAGAGAACGTGTCCCTCTCTAACACTTCCCTCCCCAAGCCCAAGTGGTGGCTATCGCCATTTGTGTGGAATTCAAAAGTCTTGGGGGGACGCTCAGTCCTGTTACAAATGCTTACAGGTCCAGGGGCTGGTTGAGTGAATGGAATTAACAAGCTCTGAGGCCACGGAGCTGGCTCTGAAGTTGGGCATGGAAGCTGGGGGAGAGTCCCAGAGACAGATGGTGGAGGTGTTCCTGGTCTACTGATCTGTAATTTGGTGTACATTTTCCCATACAAAGGTTATAATTAGTAATAGTAGGAGGTGACATTGAAGTATTAATATAGCATTAGGTAATGACTTCAGGGACTTTGCAGAATAAATGGGCTTTGACGGGTTGCTGGCTGAGGAATTGAACCACTGTAAACAGTAATTCTGATAGGACAAAGCTTTCTGAGTCTGGACAACTCACTCAAAAATGAATTTTGTAACCCTTTGTGAACTTGAGGCTGTGCATGGAAGACGCTCTTCTAGCCTTCACAACCTTGCCCACTTCACTTCCCAGCCTCTCTCCTTTCCCTCTAATGGTCCCCATGTCTTCCAGACCCAGGTCTATGATCCCTAGAATGTCTCGTGTGATTTACTTACATCCTTTTACTTGTCTTTGGCCAGCTCTTTCTCCCCTTCTGAACCCTTCTCACGTTCCTTAAGCCCTTTACACAGCCCCAGCCCTCTCATGGTTGGGTGGCTTCATCTCCTACATGACTGAAAGCATTAGACCTTTGGGCAAAAACTGCCCTAATTTCCAGCCTCCCACCTTACCCCTGATATAGTCATCCACCCAATCTCAAAGGATGCACACCCCAGTCAAGGCCAAGCTATGCCTTAGATAGAGCCCAGCTTATCTTCCTGCCCCTCTGTTATCACCGCCTTCTATGTACACCTGGGCCACTGCACTGCACAATTCTGGAGGCACCATTCGCATGTAATATGGTGTAAGTGATGCCACTTGGAGTTGACAATGGACAGTGCTGGCCTTGAAACCCTATTTCTCTACTGTCCCTTTCTCCCCAGTCTATCATATGAACAACAACAGCAGCAATCTCCCTTCCCTCTGTGTCCTCCTTTAACTAACACTCTTCTCTCTCCTCCCAGCCAAACTTCTTTTTTGTTTTTTTGGAGACAGAGTCTCGCTTTGTTGCCCAGACTAGAGTGCCGTGGTATCAGCTTAGCTCACAGCAACCTCAAACTCCTGGGCTTAAGCGATCCTCCTGCCTCAGGCTCCTGAGTAGCTGGGACTAAAGGCATGCACCACCATACTTGACTAATTTTTTCTATATATTTTTAGTTGTCCAGCTAATTTCTTTCTATTTTTGGTAGAGACGGGGTCTCGCTCTTGCTCAGGCTGGTCTTGAACTCCTGAGCTCAAGCAGTCCTCCTGCCTCGGCCTCCCAGAATACTAGGATTACAGACGTGCGCCACCAAGCCAGCCCCCAGCCAAACTTCTTAAAGAGTTATTTATGTTTGTCTCCACTTCCTCCCTTGACTCTCCATTGTACTTGTAATTCATTCATTCTTTCAATATATATTCATTACCTACCTGTTACATGCCAGGTACCATGCTAGATGCTCAGACTACTAAATAAATAAGGCCCCTCACACTCATAGAGCTTGCAGACTACTGAGAAAGAGAAACAAGGGTAATAACAAATCCCATTTTAAAAGTACTTAGGTTCAGGCTGGTCATGATGGCTCACACCTGTAATCCTAGCAATTTGGTATATGTGCTGCCAAAGCAAGCACTGTAATTCTAGCAATTTGTCAGGCTGAGGAGGGAGGATCACTTGAGGCCAGGAGTTCGAGACTAACCTGAGCAAGAGCGAGACCCTGTCTCTACAAAAAATTAGCTGAGTGTGGTGGCTCACACCTGTAGTCCCAATTTCTTGGGAAGCTGAGGCAGGAGGATAGTTCAAGCCCAGGAGTTCGAGGCTGCAGTGAGCTATGATGACACCACTGCACTCTAGTCTGGGAGACAGAGCAAGACCTTGTATCAGGGAAAAAAAAGTACATAATTTCAAACAGAGATAAGTTTTATCTCCAAATAAATGGAGGCACCATATAAGTTTCACATAAAACAAGAAAGCTGATCTGTTATCCCCATTACGTAACATATTTATTTGCAAAAGATACAATCTGGAAATACCACTACATTTCCCTGGACTGGCTAAGAGTAGGAGTTCTCACCCTGTGGCAGGTCAATGGGGGTGACATTCATAGGTGGCTGAAGCTTTTGATGTTCCTCAGCTCTCTTTGCTTCAACACCTACAGGAGATCCTGTCGGGGTGCAGGCTTAGACCAGGAGTCGAGAGGGTAGAACATTCCAGTCATCCTGCCTAAGCCCTCTAGGTACAGTACAAAAACGAGTGGCTTGATTTCTGAGGTCCCCATATGAAAACATGGGGGAAGGATCTTCCTGTTGAGCTCTAACTCTAGAAAAGAGGTTGAGGGGAGTTGAGAAGCTCCAGACATAAGCATGGTGAAATGCAGAGTGAGCCATGAAGGCAGATGAGTGGGGAGGCGAGTGGCTTCCTACGAGTCTCGTTGTTTATGATGATGGACTGGTACCTGCCCCTGACAATGCCACAGCTAATGTTCCAGAAGGTTTGGCCCAGGAGGGCGAGAAGAGCAGTCTCGTGCAGATCTGGGCCCAGCGTCTGCCATGGCTGGGGAGCCATTGAAAACTTGTTCAACCACAGCCTATTACAGAGTTGTAGAGTTGGAATTAAACTAGGGGTGGGATAGAGGAAAGAGCCTGTCCATTTTAGCTTCACAGACAGACAGATGTGGCTTTGCAGACTGTCGCTGCCACTTCCTAGCTGTGTGTCCTTAGGCAAGTTCCTTCTTGTCAAGGTGCTTTGAGTTCCATGTAACAGGACTCTCAAGGAGCCTGGCTTAATTCCTGAAGACCTTTATGGCTCACGTAAGCAGCAGCCCAGAGGTAGGCAGCACCAGGAGTTTCAGTGGCTCGATGAGACCTTCAAGGACCAAACTTCCTCATCCTTTTCTTCTTCCATTCTCAGGCACATCCCATCCCCACACCCATGGTTGCCATAAGACTGACAAAGATCCCAGCTTCCCCTGCTCTCCTGATAATATCCAAAGCATGAAGCAACAGGGACAGTGGCATAACTGTCTCCTGCTCTTTTCTTGCTCATAAAGACTCCCTGGAGCACCCCTCAAACTTCTCCTTATGTCTCTCATGCCCACCTCGCTACCACCCATGGGCAAAGTGGAGTGTGGCTAGCAAAGCTGGCTTCGCCTAATCTCGACTCACTGACTCACTGGGAGCTGGGATTGTTGTCACTCCCAGCGAAGCCGGGTTCTGTTAGCAAGGCAGCACAGAGGAGCGGCCTTGGGTGGGCAGCCAGCAGCGTCTGTCACACTCAGCCTCCCTGAGCCTCCGTTACCTCAGCCCTTCAAAGGGGGCATGATAACCCCGGCCTCACTGGTCGGCATGAGGACTGAAGGAAATAACGGAAGAGGAGCACCTGGCTCAGAGAGCGCACTCAGTAAAAGTCCGCTCCCTTCTGTGAGTTAGAATCTAGACTTTTAGGACTAGCAGGAATGTCAGCTATTAGTCAGGCCAACCCCCTCTTTTTTGTGCGTTGTAGAGCAAATGTGCATTAAAGCCAGACTCAGGAAAGAGATGATGGTGGCTTAGATGAGGGTGGTGAGAAAAAGTCAAGAGAGAGATACATGACGACAGCATCGCCGACTGGATGGGCTGATGATTGGGCCCATGGGAGTGAAAGAGCAGGGCCAAAGAGGACTCAGGGTTTTCAGGGGTGCTGCGTGCTGAGACGGGAGATGCAGTAGGGGCTGGAATGGCTGTGGCTGAAATGGGAAGAAGGCAATCTGAAGTTTTCAAACAGTCTTGTTGTTTTCAAATTCTTCATTGTATAGGTTTGGGAATGATTCATACCACGTAGAATAATGGGCAATTTCTAAATCCATGGAAAAATAAGATGTCTAGAGATTTCCATACAATTTAGCCACCTACAAATTTCCCAGGATTCTGTTATCTAACGTTGACTTCTAACCAATTCACAAAGTCAAATTAATGCTTAAAAATAGCCTCTGCTTTGTGAAGTCAACAAACCCTCTCCTTGACTCACTCCATTTGCGTGGCAGAAATAAAAGATGAAAAAACCATCTTTGGTTTTCCTGTGGACCATGGAGGCTTCCAGGCAATGTCTCTAAGAGATGAAGATAACCCTTGCTCTACATAAAGTGGTAGTTTTTCTTAATGTAGGAGACACCAAGGTCAGGGGCTTGCATGCAATATGGGGAGGTTGGTTTTGCTTATCCCCTCCAGAACACACCTTCAAATACTTGCTCACGGGCTCTTCAGTAGCCAGGCCAGATGTGGTCCTCATCAGATGGAACGGATGCACTCTCTGGGTGTTGGCCAGGCACCAGTCACCAAGGGTGACTGTGGTACAGTGTATCCATTCACTCTTGCCTTGGAGTGGTGTCATGGAAGGGGATCACGGGAGCCAAGGAAAATATGGACCAGAGAAAGAACTTTAAGAATCCTTAATAATCACTTAGATCAATGGTTCTCAGCCTTGGCTACACACTGACATCACTTGGGTATCTTCCAGTGCTGCCGATGGCTGACTACCACCCAGAGGTTCTGATGAGATTAGACTGGGATGTGGCCAGGACATCAGCAATTTTTAAAATCTCCTTCCTAGAGAGTCTAATGTGCAGCCAGGGTTGACTTTGTCCCGTTCACTTTGTTCTGCTTTCCCTGTACAAATAAGCTAATTGAGTCCCAGAACTTGAATAAGGCCACATGGCTAGTTAAGTGGGATATGAAGATTCAGACTCAGGTTTCACAAATCTTCTAACGATGGTTTTAAGAAGAGGTGGATATAGTCAGAGAGAAAAGAGAGGATGACCGATTCAGAGGGATTGGTGGGAACACTTGTGAACTCCATGCATTCTAAATAATTTCTGTGGTTCATATAAGAGTTGTGGTTAGGTCATTTCAAAATATTTCCTGGTAGAAGGGTCTGGCTTGGGAACTCTAGACACCAGCCCTGCTCACACTTTCTCCTCCAAAGTCACCGACCTCTCTCTTGAGAGTGGTGCTCGCCATTCTGGGCAAACAGAATTAAATGTGAAAGGACAGAGAGCCAAGAGAAAGCTGGACATTCCCTGCAGGAAGGACTTTTTTTAAAATGAATCAATTCTTTTTATTATGATGATTCCAAATATTTTTCTTTATAAAAATTTTTTAATTGATACATAATAGATGTATACATTTTTAGGTACATGTGATAATTAAATACATTCATATAATTTGTAAAGATCAAATTAGGGTAATTGCGATATCCATCACCTTAAATATTTGTCTTTTTTTAATGCTAGAAACATTTGAATTATTCTCTTCTAGCTATTTTGAAATATATAATAAATTATTGTAAACTACAATCTACTGATCCGTCAAACACTAGGTCTTATTTTTTCTATCGAACTGAGTATGTGTGCCCATTAGTTAATTTCTCTTTATTTCCCCTTTCTCTTTCCCTTCTCAGCCTCTGTAACCACCAATCTACTCTCTATCTCCATGAGGTCCACTTTTTTAGCTCCCACATATGAATGAGAACATGTAATATTTGTCTTTCTGTGCTTGGCTTATTTCACTTAGTATAATGACCTCTAGTTCTATCCATGTTGCTGCAAATGGCAGGATTTCATTCTTTTTTATGGCTGAGTAATATTCCATTGTGTATATACATCACATTTTCTTTATCCATTCATTCACTGATGGACACTTAGGTTGCTTCCGTGTCTTGGCTATTGTGAATAGTGCTGCAACAAACATGGGAGTGCAGATATTTCTTCTATATACTGATTTCCTTTCTTGTGGATATATACCCAGGAGTGGAATTGCTGGATCATATGGTAGCTCTATTTTTACCTTCTTGAGGAACCTTCATATAGGTTTTCATAGTGGCTGTGCTAATGTACACTCCCACCAACAGTGTAAGAGGGTTTCCTTTTCTTCACCTCCTTTTCAGAGTCTCTTATTGCCTGTCTTTTTGAAAAAAGCTGTTTTGACTGGGTGAGGTGATATCTCATTGTGGTTTTGATTTGCATTTCTCTGATGATTAATCATGTAGAGCATTTTTTTCATGTACTTGTTGACCATTTGTCTGTTTTCTTTTGAGAAATGTCTATTCAGATCTTTTGCTCATTTTTAAATCAGATTATTTGGGGGGGTTGTTATTGAATTGTTTGAGCTCCTCATATAATCTGGTTGTTAATTTCCTGCCAGATGGATAATTTGCAAATATTTTCTTCCATTCTATGAATTGTCTCTTCAATTTGTTAATTGTTTCTTTTGCTGTGCAGAAGCTTTTTGTGATCCCATATGTCTATTTTTGCTTTAGTAGCCTGAGCTTTTGAAGCCTGGCACAAAACATCTTTGCTCAGATCAATGTCCCGGAGCATTTACCCAATGTTTTCTTCTAGTAGTTTTATAGTTTTGGGTCTTAGATTTAAGTCCTTAATCTATTTGTATTTGATTTTTGTGTATGGCAAGAAATATATGCAGAAGAATGAAACTAGACCTCTATCTCTCACCTCCTCGGTTAAATTTATTTCTAGGTATTAATATTTAATTAATTTATTTATTCATTTACTGTAGCTATTGTAAATTGGATTGTTTTCTTGACTTCTTTTTCAGATAGCTTGCTATTAGTATCATAGAAATGTTACCAATTGTTGTATGTTGATTTTGTATCCTGCAACTTTATTGAATTTATTTATTAGCACTAATAGTTTTTTTGATGGCGTCTTTAGGGTTTTCTACGTATCTTGGTTTTGTCAATGCAATGTATCATACTTATTAATTTGTGTATGTCGAACCATCCTTGCATCCCTGGGATGAATCTCACTTGATCATGGTGAAAGATCTTTTTATGTATTGTTGAATTTGATTTGCTAGTATTTCATTGAGGATTTTTACGTCTTTGTTCATCAGTGATATTGGCCTGTAGTTTTCTTTTTTTGTTGTGTCCTTGTCTGGTTTTGGTACCTGAGTAATGCTGGCTTTGTATAATGAGTTTGGAAGTAGTTCTTCCTCTTTAATTTTTTTCGAAGAGTGAGTAGAATTTGTATTAGTTATTTTCTAAATGTTTGGTAGAATTCAGGAGAGAAGCCATCAGGTCCTAGGCCTTTCTTTCATGGGAGACTTTTTATTATGGCTTTGATCTCATTACTCATTATTGTTATGTAGGTGTTTAATGTTTTTTCATGGTAGTTTGTATGTGTTCAGGAATTTATCCATTTCTAGGTTTTCCAATTTGTTGGTGTATAGTTGTTCATAATAGTCGTAATGATTATCTGTATTTTTGTGCTTTCAGTTGTTCTGTCTTCTTTTTGGTCTCTGATTTATTTATTTTAATCATCTCTCCTTTTTTCTTAGTCTAGCTAAATGTTTGTCAATTTTTTATCTTTTCAAAAAAACTAACTTTTCATTTTGTTGATCATCTGTATTGTGTTTAAGTCTCCATTTCATTTATTTTTGTTCTGATCTTTATTATTTTTTTCCTTCTACTACTTTTGGGTCTGATTTGTTCTTGCTCTTCTAATTCCTTGAGGTGTATCATTAGTTTGTTTATTCGAAGTCTTTCTACTTTTTTTGATATAGGTGCATATTGGCATAAACTTTCCTCTTAGTATTGCTTTTTCTGTAACCCGTAGGTTTTGGTATGTTGTATTTTCATTTTCATTGGTTTCAAGAAATTTTAAAATTTCCTTCTTAATTTCTTCATTAAACCATTGGTCATTCAGGAGTATGTTGTTTAATTTCCATGTGTTTGTGTATTTTCTGAAGTTCTTCTTGTTATTAATTTCTAGTTTTATTCCATTGGGGTCAAAAAGATACTGAAATAATTTCTACATTTTTTTCTTTTTTCAGAGATAGGGTCTCTCTCTGTCACCTAGGCTGGAGTGCAGAGGTGTGGTCATAGCTCACTGCAGCCTCAAACACCTGGGTTCAAGCAATCCTCCCACCTCAGCTTCTTGAGTAGTTAAAACTCCAGGTGAATGCCTCCACGTCCAGTTAGTTTTTAAAAATCTTTTATAGAGATGGGATCTTGCTTTGTTGCCCAAGCTGGTCTTGAATTCCTGGCCTCAAGCAATCCTCTTACCTTGGCATCCCAAAGTGCGGGGATTATAGGCGTTAGCCATTGTGACTGGTCATAATTTCTCCTTTTTTGAATTTGTTGAGTGTCCTAAGAGATGATATCTTGAAGAATGTTTCATGTACTGATGAAAAAAAATATGTATTCTGCAATTGGGTGAAATGTTCTGTAAATGTCAGTTAGGCCTATTTGGCCTAGTGTGCAGTTTAACTCTGATGTTTCTTTGCTGATTTTTCTGTCTGGATGACCTGTCCATTACTGAGAGTGGAGTGTTAAGTTCCCTACTACTATTGTATTGCAGTCTTTATCTCCCTTTAGGTCTATTAATATTTGCTTTATATACTCCAGTGTTGGGTGCATAGATATTTATAATTGTTATATCCTCTTGCAGAATTGAACCCTTTATAGTGACCTTCTTTGTCTGTTTTTACAGTCTTTGATTTGTAGTCTATTTTATGTGATATAAATATAGCTACTTCTGCTCTTTTTTGGATTCTAGTTGCATGGATATCTTTTTCCACACCTTCACTTTCAGTCTATTTATGTCTTTATAGGTGAAGTGTGTTTCTTATAAGCAGCATATAGTTAGGCCTCATTTCTTTATTCATTCAGCCACTCTGTGCCTTTTAATTGGAGAATTGAGTCCATTAATATTATGTTATTCTTGAGAAGAAAGGACTTACTATTGCCATTCTGTTACTTGTTTTCTGGTTGTTTTATAACTCCTCTTTTCCTTTCTTACTTTCTTACAGTCTTTGTGGCTAAGGAATTCTCTCTGATAGTATGTTTTCATTCATTTCTTTTTATTTTTAGTGAATCTATTGTAGGTTTTTGCATTGTGGTTACCATGAGGCTTACAACATTTTATAGATATAACAAGTTATTTTAAAGAGATGACAACTTATCTTAGATTACAAGGAAAAGAATAGAAACACACAAAGAAAATATGACAAAACCCCTTATACTTTATACTCCCCACATATGTTATCTCAATTTTCATATTTTTATATTCACTGTCTCTTAACACTGTGGTCCCCAACCCCTAGGCTGCAGCCCATTACCGGTCCATGGCCTGTTAGCAAGCAGACTGTGCATTGCTGCCTGAGCTCCACACCACACCCCCTGCCCCAGGATGCTCCCACCCAATTTCCAGTCCATGGAAAAATTGTCTCCCATGAAACTGACCCCTGGTGCCAAAAAGGTTGGGGACCACTGTCTTAACAGGTTGTTGTAGCTATTATTGTTTCTGATAGATTTATCTTTTGGGCTTCATATTAAAGTTATGAGTGGATTGCATACCACAATTACAGTATTAGAGGATTCTGGGCTTGTCTGTGTACTTAATTTTCCCAGTGGGTCTTATACTTTCAAATGTTTTCTTTTTGCACATTAGTTTTTTTCTTTCAGATTGAAAAACTCCCTTTAGTATTTCTGGTAAGATGGGTCTGGCAGTAGTGATTTCTCTCAGTGTCTGTTTGTCTGGGGAAGACTTTATCTTACCCTCATATTTGAAAGATAGCTTTGCTCGATATAGTATTCTTGATGAGAGTGTTTTTCTTTCAGCACTTTGAAAATGTCATCGCATTCCCTTCTGGCCTGTGTGATTTCTGTTGAGAAGTCTGTTGCCAGATGAATTGGAGTTCATTTACACAGTATTTGCTTCTTTTCTCTTGCTGCTTTTGGAATTCTCTCTTTGTCCTTGACCTTTGAGAGTTTGAATATTATATGCCTTTAGGTAGTCTTAGGTCCAATCTGTTTGGTGTTCTCTGACCTTCCTGTACCTACATATTTATCTCTTTCTCAAGTTTTGGAAAATTTTCTATTATTATTTCACTGAGTGAGCTTTCTACCCCTTGCTCTTGCTCAAGTCCCTCTTGAACACCAATAATTCTTAGATTTGGTCTTTTGAGATTTGATTTTCTGTATCTTATAGATGATCTTTATTCCTTTTTATTTTTTTTTCTTTTTTCTTTTCTGTGTATTTTCAAACAGCCTGCCTTCAAGCACAGTGATTCTTTCCTCTGCTTGATTGATCCTGCTGCTGACAGCCTCTAATGAATTTTTCAATTCAGCAAATGTATTTCTCAGTTGCAAGATTTCTCTTTGATTTTTTAAAAATTTCAACCTCTTTATCGTTACTTGATAAATTTCTGAATTTCTTTTTTGTATTATCTTGGAGATCACTGACTTTCCTTAAAACTGTTTTTTTGAATTCTTGGTCAGAGAGTTCACATACTGCCATCTCTTTATGGTCAGTCACTGGTTCCCTGCTTTGTCTGTTTGAGGAGGTCATCATTCCCTGTTTGCTGTTATTTCTTATGGAAGTACATCTGTGTGTTTGCACTGAAGGATTAGTTATTTATTTCAGTCTTCTCTACCTGGCTTGTTTTGGTTTTTATTGGGTATTTTTGCTAAGAGATTCTTTGTAATTTATCCATTGATTTTCTTTCTTTCCCCTCCCCACCACTAGTTCACTGTCTCCTTTTTGGCATTAGATGATGCCTTAAACCCAAGTTTGCCTTGGTTGTAGTAAACAATCAGAGTACCGCCTGTCCCAGGTGAGAGAGGTTCCCAAAGGGATATCTTAGTAGAGTGGAAGGCTGGCTAGGGGTTCATGTCCAGGGGACCTGTGGGATGAATCTCCTATAGTGTGGTGCTGTTGAACAACCACTTTGATTTGGCATCTCCTTTGGCAGAGTTATAGAACAGAATTTCCAGAGCTGGGGATGGTAGTCCTGCCTCCTCATATCGTCTCTGGCTGTCCTCTGGGATATTTCTCCCTTTAGGCATTCCCTATGCTTCCCATGGGTGGAGGCAGCGACAGGTTTCCTGCCAGTGAACCCAAGATGGTAGAGAAGCTGGTTGTCCACCTCAATCTTACTTTTTCCAGTGTAGAAACTGCAAGTTAGGGGGTAATTTTCCCTGTGCTGGGTTCCAGGCAGACTTAGGGTAGAGGTATTGCAGATATGGAAGTTCACTTTTTACCATCTGCTGAGATGTTTTTCACTTCTCTGTGGCCCTGGGAAGTGTTTCCTTTTCATATTTGAGTTCTGGGATATTACTGGTGATAATCTTGCCAGGATATATTTGCTTTTGGTTTTCTGTTATGGAGAGTAAAGCCAGCTTGCTTCTATGCCACCATCTTGAAATTGAAGGAGGGACTTTTGATGTTTGCTTTCTCAGGGGCAAAGAGCTGTGAATGGGAACAGGACACCTACACTCTTGACACTGAAGATGGACATTAAGCAAGTTTATAGGAATTGATTTTTTAAAATCATCCATTTTAACACTTTTAAAATAATGCCTGTAGCAGATTAGTTTACAGATCTTGCGGTGCTTCTGAATTACCTGAGGAAATTTGTAAAAATGCAGATTATAGTAACAAATCCTAGCAATTCTGACTCAGGAAAACCAGAGCCCAGGGATCTGCACTTGTAAAAAGCACCCCCTCAACACACACACACACACACACACACACACACACACACACACACACCTGTCCATCCCTCACCCACGTATAAGCCAAAGCTCTCAGTAATGGGTGACAGGGAACCTTCAGAATTTAACCACAAATCCTGCCCTTTCCAGGGCAAAATATAACCACAACTATCATCACCACTATTACCAAAATTCCTCTCTATTCTCCTTCCTCACTAGGTGTTCAATCCATTTGCAAGTCTGGTCAACTCAGCTAGCACAATGTAATCAGAATCCCATCAGTTCTCATTCTCTTTACTGCTACCATGTTGGTTTAAACCATCAGCTTCACCTTAGAGCACTTAGATTAGCTCCATTACCCTGTAAGTTACCCTAAATTTTCTAAACAGCTAGAATGAGGAATATATTGTCTCAATAAATTTCACCCATTGTAAGTGCACATTCAATTGTCTTTAGTAAATTTATAGAGTTGTGCGACTTTCACCACAATCTAGTTTTAGAACATTTCCACGTCCCGCAAACAGGACTGACCCCTGTTTATGGTCAATCCCAGCTCCCGTCCCTATTAAATTTTGTTTCTGACTCTATAGATTTGCCTTTTCTGGAAATTTCACATCAATGGACTCACATTATTATGGTTGTTTATGTCTGATTTCTTTCACTTGACAAAATGTTTTTGAGATTTATCTATATTGTAACATATATCAGTAGTTTGTTTCCTTTTATTGCTTAATAACATTCCTTTGTATGGATACACCAAATTTTGATTATTTATTCATTCATTGATAAAAATTTTTATTATTTCCAGTTTTTGATTATCATGAATAATACTGCTATGAAAATTTGCATACAAGGTATTTGTGTGGACATATTTTCATTTCTTTTGGATAAATATCTAGGAGTAAAATTGCTGGGTCATATATTCAGTATATGCTTAATTTTTAAAGAAACTACCAAAATATTTTCCAGAGTGGTTTTACTATTTTATGTTCCCATGAGTGATGTATGAGAGTTCCAGTTTCTCCACTTCCTTATCAGCACTTGATATAGTCACTGTTTTTGACAATAGTAGGAGATGTGTAGCAGTATCTCATTTTGGTTTTAATTTGCATTTCTCTAATCACCAATGATGTTAAGGATCTTTTTCACATGCTTGTTAACTATTAGAATATTTTTTTTGGTGAAATGTCTATTCAGATTCTTTGCCAATTTAAAAATTTGATTGTTTATATTACTACTGAATTTATTAATTTCAGTAGTTTGGGTTTTTTGTTTTCATTTTGATAGATTCCTTGGGATTTTTTGCATACAGATTACTGTCATTTGTAAATAAAAACAATTTTACTTCTTCCTTTCCAATCTAGATGTGTTTTATTTATTTTTGTTGCTTTATTGCAGTGATTAGAGCTTCTAGTACCAGGTTGATTAGGAGTGATGAGAGATGACACCTTGCCTTGTTCCCAATCTTGAGGAGACTCGATAGTGTTTCATATTAAATATGAAGTAAGCTGTAGGTTTTTCATAGATACCCTTTATCAGATTGAGGAAGTTCCCTTCTTTTCCTATTTTGCTGAGAGATTTTTATCATGAAGGGGTGTTGGATTTTTTTCAAATGCATTATTTTAAAAAAAGTATTAGAACTTGAATAGGCTTTATATTGGAATTAGACTGTGGATGGAGCTGAGAGAGGGAAGTTCTGCAATGCTGCAGCTGGAGGATCAGAGGAAAAGTCCCTAATGACATGTGCCTGAAACAAAGGAAAAGTGGGGCTCACCGAGCACTGTGCTCTGCTGTGGGCTTGTGGTGAGCACCGAGAAGCTACCACATCTCTGCCACAGCCTCCCAGCTGTAATAGCTTTCACTTCATTTTTTAAAAAATTGTGGCAAAATGCACGTAACATAAAGTTTACCACCTTAACCATTTTTAAGTGCGCAATTCAGTAGTATTAAGTAATTTCACATTGTTTTGCTACCATTACCACCGTCATCCACCTCCTGAACTCTTTTCATCTTGCAAAATCAGAACTTTGTACCCATTAAATACTAACTGTCCATTCCCTGCTTCCCCTAGTGCCTGGCACCTGCCATTCTTCTTTCTGTTCTCAGGAGTTTGACCACTCTCGGTGCCTCGTATAAGTGGAATCACGCAGTATCTGTCCTTTTGTGTCTGTCTTTTTTCACTTAATCTGACGTCCTCAAGGTTCATCCATATTGTGGCATGTGTCAGAATTTCCTTCCTTTTTAAGGCCGAATAATATGCCACTGTAGGTATAGACTACATTTTGTTTCTCCATTCATCCCTTAAGGGATGCTTGGCTTCCTTCCAACTTTAGGCTCTTGTGAATAATGCTCCTACAAATGGTGTGTACAAATATCTGTTCAAGTTTCTGCTTTCAATTCTTTTGGGTATATGCCCAGATGTGGAACTGCTGGATCATATGGTAATTCTATTTTTAATTTTTGAGGAACTGCCATACTGTTTTCCATGGCAGCTGTGCCATTTTACATTCCCATGTCAAGTGTATTTTTTGCATCTATTGAAATGAACATGTGGGGGTTTATCCTTTATTCTATTAATATGGTACAGTAGCTTAATTGATTTTCTGGTGTTGCTAAGCTTATATTCCTGGGATAAATCTCACTGGGTCATGGTGCGTACTACTTCGTACATGTTGCTGGATCGAGGTCGCTAATATTTTTTAAGGATTTTTGCATCTATGTTCAAGGGGGATATTAATTAGTCTTTAGTTTTTTTCCTTGTGCTATCTCTCTGGCTTTGTTGTTAGGAAAATACCAGCCTCATACGATGAATTGGGAAGTGTTCCCACATGTTCAATTTTCTGAAAAATATGTAGGATGATATTATTGCTTCCTTAAATATTGGATGAAATTACCCAGGTGAATTTTAAGAGCCTATTTCAAATTATGTTTCTTTTTAGCTTAAAATCCTTCTGTTGTTTTCTAGCCCATTTAAATTAAGATCCAAACTCCTTACCCGGGCCTATAAGACTAAACAGTCTCTTCCACCCTCCGCTGTGCACTCATGTCTCCTGCGTCCGCTACCCTCTCCCACCATACTCCAGCCACCATGGGCTTTCGTGTGTCCCTCAAACACACTGAGATCGTTTCCACCATGCCAAACTTGTTTTCACTTCGGGGCCTTTGCACTTCCTCTGAAATGGACTTTCCCAGGTCATTTCCTCACTGGTGCACATCTGGGTTTTCGGATCTCACCTGAACTCACCTCCTCAGAGGGGCCTTTCTAGGGCAGAGGCCAGACTCAAGGATTTATTCCGTTACCCTCTATCTCATCACCCTATTTTACGTCTCTGTGTAACAATCATATCCTGGAGTTTTTCTCGTTTATTTATTAACTATCTCTCCTTGCTTGAATGTAAGTTTCTCATGAGCAGGAACCTCATGTTTTTTCTTGCCAGTGTCATCCCACTGCCAGGAAGAGTGTGGACGTGTAGCAGACGACCAAGAAATATTGGTTGAACAAATGAACAGCAATAGCAACAATAAAAGCTGCTTTTTGGGAGCAGGCATGGATTTAAATGCACTGCTTTAAGACCAGGTACTGTTTAAGTGTTTACAAATACCATTTCATTTAGTTCCCTAATTTAACTCAAAATGCAGATACTATTTTCCCCTGTTAACCAAGAAGGAAATGGGGCTCAGAGAAGCTAAATAGCAGGTTCACGGCTACACAGCTGTTAGGATGCAGAGTAAGGCAGACCTCAGGTTTGTCTGACATCAGAGCCCAGCCAATCTGTACCTTGACATAAATCCCATCCTCTTCGGTTACAGGCAGGAAACGTTGGTCCTCTAAATTAAAGGTGGTGACTTCAGGCTGGTAAATCTTTGCGGCAGCCCAGGATGAGGCTCCTTTGTTCCCAGCAGTGACCCCTGGGAGCATGAGGAGCTGCTACACAGTGAAGCCCCGCGGCCCCAACACTGTCCTGATGAATAACGAATGTCTTCAGAGGCTGAGTTTTCACATCCTCTTTTTGAAAATGGATCTGCTCCCTTAAACACACAGTTGGCTTCATCTTTTACATAATGCAAATTCTTATTCCTGTCTTTTGTGAAACCAGCGTCCTTGTGACCTCCACGTGTGTGTCAGTTAAGGTGCTGGCTACTTTAGACAGTTGGACCACGGAAGCTAATAATAACCCGGGCTCACTTGAGTGCTTCCTCTGCTCCAAGCACCGCACCTAGAGCACCACGGGATGGTCTCATGTCATCCTCGTGGAGCCCCAAGATGTAGCTCTGCTTATTAGCCCATTTTATGGATTAGAACCCTGAGGCTCAAAAGGGTTAAATTAGGCACCCCAAATCACATGACTAGTCCATGGCAGGGCTAGCACATGATATGAACGTGGGTCCATCTAGACTCCTCCTGACTGTGCCGCATCTGGCTGAAAATCGTGCATTAGTTGATGCTTGCTATTACTTCTGTGCAGCAGGGATAAGCTAGAAATGATGATGCTGACAACTCCCAGCACTGTGATAGGCGCTGGAAATACATTACTTGGCAATAGCCCTGGGAGGGGTGCTGTTGGGGCCCCACTCAGATCCACTCCAACCCCTACCCCCGCCCTGAGGGTTGGCTGCTCTCACCCCACAGCTGCTTCCTTCTGAGCTCTCAGCTAACAGGAGCCGCCTTACCTGCAAATGCCTGCTTCCCCTCTGGGGGCCGCCCCAGCCAATGACTGACAGAGACAGGGTGCGAAAGGCCGGTGCCACCTCTTGAGGTCGCGTAACTCTATGGCGCCTTCCGTGCTACACAGGTCCTTGCAAGATCAGGCTGCCGTTAAAATTCAGCCAAACCTGCTTTTTTCTTGCCTTCTTCCTCTATCCTATCCTGCTTCCCCTGTTCCCCTTCCCTGAGATCACTTGCGTGAAGAATCTCTGTCTTGAGTGCTGCTTCTGTGGAATCCCAGACGAGCCCTCCGAATCCAGAGCGACCATCTGTCTCTCATGGGGAGAGGGAGCATGCTGCAGAGGTGGTCGTCCCCACTCGGGCACTGCCTCTCGCTCCTGGAGGTGCGCCATGGCTCTGGCTCCCCGCCTGTGTTGGGAACATTCGACCCCAGCGCCCCTCCTAGAAACCACTGCCTCCCTGGATCAGAGGAGTAGTTGCAAGAGTGTACCCCTCCGGGCTCAGCCTTTCCTGTCTTCACTCTTTCCCTGGCTTCTGCCTCCTCGGGGTCTGCCGCCAGCTCCATGAACCACGGCTTGGAACACTTGCAGACAAGCTGGAGGCTGAGGTAGCCGTGGGTTTTGGTTTTCCGGCATGATTTTCCTCCCTTCCTTTCTACTGATAGCTCACTCTGCACCCCAACTTCAGTCACAGTGTGGGCACATGACCCAGGCTGGACCAGGGCACCATCTGCTCCCTGTTACAGAGATTGGCTCAGAAATGGGTGCATTGCAGGAGGACAGGTCCCTGGACAGGACGTGGACCCAGCTCTTCCCCATCTTGCTTTCAATTCTCAGGCAGAAACTACATCCTGTGATAAGGAGGAAATATCTGGAACACACCAGGCAATGTCCTTGTTCCTTCTAGGACAGGATGTCCTGCAATGCTTGTGCTCAGTGACCCCAGGAGCACCTAGGGTATACAAACCCAGGGTGTACAAACCGCTTCCGGGGTCCCTGAGCTGCAGGGCGACGTGGGGCAAGTGCGGGAGAGACTCCGTCTGAGCCCAGGGTTACTGCTCGCTCGCCGTGGACCCTCCCTAGGTTTCTGTCCATCCCTGCTGCCTAGCAGTGGGTAAGGAATTTGCTTTTCCTGACTTGTGCAGCGTTCTATCTCCCTGGATTGCACCTAAAAAAAGCAAATGCTGAAGGAGTGGGGCTCCTTTCCCCTCGCAGTTGTCCTAAGGTGTTGGGACTGCAGCAGGGTCTTCGTTGAGCCCCCGACAGGGTGAGAACCCTTGCAAAACAATGGGTTTGTGCAAAACCTCTTGCCAGGGACCTTGGCACACATGACCAAGCCAGGACAATTAACGCTCTCGTTTGGGACTGCTTTGTAGAAACTAAGGGAAAAGACAGCCTCCTGCCTCTGAGGTGCTGGATGGATTCAGATCTGGGGCTGTTGGTGGCCACCTTCCTGTCGCATGGAAAAAGCCCGTCTGCAGTGAGAGAGAGCGCGCCAACGCCCAGGGAGCAACAGCGCAAGAGGTGGAGACAGCAAACAGTGGTCTTGACAGCAGTAGGCTTTTCACTGATTTCTGTTGCATCTTGAGGTTCCCCTGGACTGGCTGGGCGGGCTCCTTGTAACCACAAAGATCCTTATCAGAGGACAACAGGAGCATGGCAATCCCAGAGAAGAAGGGGACGTGGTGCTGAAAGCGGAGACCAGAGCAGCACAGCCAGGGGCCACAGAGCAACTGCCACCTTAGAAGCTACAGGACACAAGGAAATGACTCTCTTCTGGAGTCTCCAGAGGGAACCAGCCCTGCCGACATCCCATAAGGTGATTTTAGTCCCGTAAGACTCATTTCAGACTTCTGACTCCCAGAGTAGCAGGAGAATAAATACGTGTTGTTTCAAGCCTCCGAGTTTGTAGAAATTTGTTCTGACAGCAGTGAGAAGCTCATATTAATACACCCCGCTGTGCCTGCACTGTCTCCCCCGACCTCTGAGCCCCGTCTTTCTCCCTTTCTCGTATTTGCCCTCTACAGCTGTTTTCTTGGCTTTCTTTTTGGCCACATAGAATAAATATCTGTCAATTGGCTTTTTCAGACATTAAGAAATCAAGGTCCAGTGAGGTCTGACAGGGACACGCAGCCATGGCTGAGTGAGCTAGAACCCAGTCACATCTCTTCATTTCCATGAGATTAAAAAGTCATAGACAAGGCCTTTCCTGCTTACATTTTGTTTGAATATAGAGAAATTTGAGCTCATTTTAATGGCGTTGGCATCATGAGATGAGAGCTCAAGGTCAGCCTCAGGGAGGACTTGCAAGTCGGAGTTGAAGTGATGAGCACCTCATCCAACAGGCTGTGATGAAGTATTAATAGAACCAATTTCCAAGTTTATAAACAGCTACAAAGCTTCACGGCCTCCTAATAGAGGTGCCACCGAGGATGACTATTTTAGAGTTAAAGTACTATCGGGACATTTTCCCCCAGTTGTTAAGGGGCTTTTCATCTGAAGATCTTGATATGCATTTCTACCTAATTTTCACTCTCTGCATGAGAAAAGGGGAGAAAACATCACAGAGGACAGGGAGGAACAAAAATTTCTCCCCTTATGTATAGGCCCCTTGGAGAACTGTGTTCTAAAAGCCTGCACAGTAGTGAGAAGGGCTACACTGAGTTCTTTGAATAGGGTGATTGTTGATTCACCCTTTCATTAAACCAACCATTCTACTTTATAAATGTTATACCAGGCACTGTTCTAGCCACTTGGGATACATTCGTGAATGAAAGTGGCAAGCCTCCCTTGTCCATGTGGGCCACACATTCTAAAGATAAGTGATGGAGCGTGGTATTACAGACAGGTCGTTTGGGTACTGCGTGGTCAATGGTGGAATCGCTGCCCGCTATAGAACTAGGGTCTATAGAGTTAGGGGCTCATTCCTGGAAACCAAGTCACTTTGTCAGCTTGAGTCTCCTGTAACCATTCCTCCTTCCTCGCTATATTGTAAATTTATTTTAAAATTTTCTCTGTATTATGATATTTGGACATCTTAAGAAAACCTTTCTGGCTGGGGAGAGACTGCCGCTCTAGGTGCTAGCCAATTCTTAGAGATAACAAAGGGCCCAGCCTGGAGTGTGCCTTTGATATGCAAACAAAGCAACCCAGAGCCATAAGGCCTCTCTCTGGTCCAGACACCAGGAGACAATATTCCTCTGCCTTAATCATCCCAGGGCCAGGTGCCAGGGAACTAGGGACCAACCCTAAAGCCCACAGCCCAGAGAAATTACTCAAACTAGCCCATCCTAAATTGTTCGCCCTGCCCTGCCTTGCTTTTCCCATGAAAATCCCAGTAAAGGCTCTGGCCTAAACCTTGCCCTCGCCCGTCTTCTGCTTCCTGCCCACCCTGGGGTCTTCCCCACGTGGCCCTGCGTGGCGTGGTGAACACAAAACAGCCACCCGCCCAGACTCATCTCCTTTCAGGGGATGAGCACGTGGCCCAGCAGGGAAGGCTGGAGCTTGTGGAGCCAGATTTTGTGGTCCCAGTTTGGGCTTGGTCACTGCCTCGCTGTGCAACCTCAGGAAAGTCAATTTCAACCTCTCAGAGCCTCAGTCTTCTCAGATGTGAGCTGGAGGTGACAGTGATTATTTTGTATTGCTGCTGTGAGGGTTAAAGAATGGACAGCGCCTGGCCCAGAGCAGCTACGAGCCTCTCACCTGCTTTCCCCCCAATTATGGCTGGACGAGCTCTCGCGTAAACAGTTACTCTGGGATTTAAGTAGACGTGGAACATGGCGGTAAGGAACGCTAGAACCGAGGAAGACAAGCCCATTTGTGGATGGTAACCAGGCAGCAGGTGTCGGGCAATGGGCGCCGCTGGGAGAGGGCGAGGCATTCTTCCATTCATTCATTCACTCAACAAACGTTCATCAATCTGTGTACATGCCAGGCACTGTGTTAGGACCAGGGAGGCTGAGAGTTAAGATGGACACAGTCAGCAGAAGGGGGCCAGCAGGAAGCAAGTACAATACGGTGTGATACATGTTCGGAAAGAGGGGTGCACTGTTGGGCTTCTGGAAAGGGAGAGGGGCCCATCTCCTAGCCTGGGCACGGGAAGGGTGTCAGGGAAGGTTTCCCAGACCATGTCAGCACTGAATGGGAAGCATTAGCCAGACGGAAGAGCATTCCAGGCAGGTGGGGAAACAAGGGTGAAGGCTTGGCGATTTGGGGGAACCAGGACATGAGTGTGGCTGGAGCTTCGGGGTCAAAGGGGGAGGTATAAAGCTGCAGAGGCCTTCGGAGGCCAGATGTGGATGGCTTTAGATGCCCGGCCAGGAAGCTTGCGAACATTAGCCTGATATAATGAGGAGCTGCCGGTGGATTTTTAGCAGGGAAAAGACATGACGAACGCGTGTTTTAGCAACGTTACCCTGGTTGCCTGGTGGAGAGTGAGCGGGGTGGAGAGGGCTGTGAGGCAGGTGCAGAGCCAGGAAGAGGCTCTCGCTCCGCTCAGGTGAGAGGTGGTGATGGCCGCTCTGGGAACCTGGCAAGGGGGCTGGGTCAGTTGTTCTCACCTGGCTGCATGTAGGAATCACCTGGACAAATTAAAAAAACTGGTGCTCAGGTCTCGCCCCAGGTTAGTTAATCCAGAATGTCTAGGGTGGGCCTGGGTGCGGGTGTGTCAAGGAGCTCCCCCGGTGACTCTGAGGCACTGTCAAGGTGGAAGACTACTAGGTTAGAGAGACAGAAATAAGAAATACCTGGGAGTATTTGTTAAGAGTGCAGATTCCCTAGCCCCATCACTGAACTAGTGAATCTGCATCTCTGGAGCCCCGGCCTGGGAATCTGCATTCACAAAGCAGTGATTCTTAAGCTTCCCAGGATCAGAAATCCATTGATCTACAGGCACAGAATAAGGCAGGTAACCACCAACTGTAAGCAGACAGGCGGCCAGAGCCCAGGAGGAGAACCAGAGGGACCATCTACCAGAGTCCAGGAGGACACAGGGAGAAGGGCCCCAGAGCCACCCACATGGGGATGGAAGGCCAAGGAGGCTGCATCAGGACCATTCTGGAGTTACCACAGCATGCTTGGGTTTGGGCACTGGATTAGTCCACTGGGGCTGCATAGCAAAGTACCACAGTCTGGGGGCTTAAACAATAGGAATTTATTTTCTCTCAGTTCTGGATGCTAGAAGTCCAAGATCAAGGTGTCAGCAGTGTTGGTTCCTTCTGAGGACTCCCCTTGTGGCTTGTGGATGGCTGTCACATGGTCTTCCCTCTGTGTGGTCTGTGTCCCAATCTCTTCCTCTTACGAAGACACCAGTCACATTAGACTAGGGCCCACCCTAGTGACCCCATTTCCTCCTTAAAGATCTTGTCTCCAAATACAGTCACATTCTGACGTACTGGGGGTTAAGGCTTCAACATATGAATTTTGGGGGACACAATTTGGCCTGTGACAGACATCTCAGGGGTGGAAAGGAAGAGTGAGCCAGACAGGCCCTGACTCACACAAGAAAGGAGGGCGCATTAGTGGAATTTCCCCCAAGGCAGCTGAAAGAACACAGCCTGCAGAAAGCCTCCAAGAGGAAGGAAGGAGAACCCCGCAACACCTCCTACAGGGACTGAATAGACTCTTTGTCAGGAAGGTGAGCAAAAGGGACGGAAGTTATGATAAAAACTAGGAGCAAATTACGGAAAAGAGGAAATAAAGAATTGTGTTTATGTTTGAATATAATAGGTAGATTATTTCATGCAAAATTCTCCGTATCAAATATTTTGTATTAAGACTCCAAGCAGTGTCTATGTAACTTTCTAGCCAAGAGCCTGCATGTGTTTGAGCGAATTCGAGCTTGAAGGCAGGGGAATAGACGGGGTGACCCCTGGGCTTCGTTAGTCCTCTAATTCCATCAATTTCTGTTTTATCCTTGACCATATAGCATTTCCACATCTCTCAATCTGAATTCTGCTACTGCAATTGGCTTTTATTTCCACTCAATCTAAAGCAACAATGAAACATTTACTAACCCCTTGACAGAGGCAGTATAACTCATAACTACAATAAGTGAAATGATAAAAGAAAAGAAAATCCTTCTTTGTGATTTGCACTGATAAAGACTGGATAGAGATGTATCCAGATGATTTTCAAAGGACATTGTATGCTCTTGTGTTTATGAACTTTAGGTACAGTTAAATCATTTTAAAATACAGTCAGCCCTCTGTATCCACGGCTTCTGCATCCTCGCATTCAACCAACTGAGGATTAAAAATATTTGGAAAAAAACAATAAAAAATAATAATACAATAATTTTAAAAACTCATACAGTGTAACAACTATTTGCATAACATTTACATTGAACTAGGTAATGTAGAGATGATTTAAAGTATACAGAAGCCTGTTCTTGGGTTATATGTACATATGATGCCATTTTATATGAGAGACTTGAGCATCCATAGATTTTGGTATCCACAGAGGTCTTGCAACTAATTCCCTCCAAAACCCAGGGGCAACTATATCTCTTTTAAAAATTACTTTACATTTTCCATTTAAGATATTGTTCAGAATGGAATGGTCAAGGTAGAATTTTTTCATAAGAAATATTTAAAAGAATCTAAGTGTTCATCAACTAGGGAAATAGTTAAATTATATATCGTTTACTTATATAATGGATTATCTTGAAATTTTAAAAGCCAAGGTAGATTCATATGTACATAAAAGTGCAGAATAGTGTGAGCTGCAAAATAGTGTGATCCTATTTTAGTTAAAAATTAAATATATGTGTTTATGTATACATGAGTGTATATTTAGACAAAAAAAAAGGTCTCAAAGGGTATTCACAGTAGTGAATAATATGGTGGCCTTCCCAGCATCTATTTCAATTGTATTATCTATACCCCTTATATAGTAGGCATTTATTTGGTTTGGGGAACTGATCCCACGCCTATCTCCAGAAGTTAGCTCTATTCATGGAGCCAACTAGGATAATCTCCTCCTTTCTGCCACAGAGATTGATTCAGGAATAAGACCTGACCCAATCAGTACTTGGAATCCCCCAGGCCTCAATGGTTGGCTGGTAAGTAGGCACGTGGCCAGATTTGGTCCAATCAGAATGAAGCCTAGGACTGTCACCCCATGCTTTTTGAGCTTCTGTCTCTCTTCCCCCTCTTCCTTTTCTTTCCTTCCCTACACACCTCTCACTGATGAAGTGAGAGACAGTCTCAATGAGAGGACTTCAAAAAGTTTGTGGAAAAATAGAATTAAAAGATAAAAATGAAAAACATAAACTTTATTTCTCAACATAATCTTCATCGGGTTCAAGACATTTTTGTAGGCAATGATATCAACCATTTAGTCCATCCCTAAAGAACTGAGGGCCCTGGGAATTCACCCATGTCAATGCGGTCTTTTTTACATCACTAATGAAGAAAAACGAGTGCTCTTTAAAGATGTTTTAAGATTAGGAAACAAAAAGAAGACAGAAGGAGCCAAATCAGGACTGTAAAGTGGATGCCTAATGATGTCCCATCAACACTCTTGAAAAATTGCCCTTATTTGGTGAGAGGAATGAGCAGGAGCATTGTCGTGGTGGAGAGGACTCTCTGATGAAGCTTTCCAAGGTGTTTTTCTGCTAAAGCTTTGGCTTTCTCAAAACACTCTCATAATACGCACATGTGATGTTCTTTGGCCTTCTAGAAAGTCAACAAGCAAAATGTTTTCAGCATCCCCCCAAATTGTTGCCATGACCTTTGCTCTTAACCAGTCCACTGGTGCTTTGGCCCACTTCCACCTCTTGGTAGCCATGGCTTTGATTGTGCTTTGTCTTCAGGATTGTACTGGTAAAGCCATGTTTCATTTCCCGTTACAGTTCTTTGAAGAAATCTTTCAGGATCTTGATGCGATTTGTTTAAAATTTCATTGTAGGCTCTGCTTGTGTCTGTAGATGATCTGGGTGCAACAGTTTTGGCACCCATCAAGTGGAAAGTTTACTCAACTTTAATTCTTCAGTCATAATTGTGTAAGCTGAACCAATTGAGATGTCTATGGTGTTAGCTATTGTTTCTGCTGTTCATTGTCAGTCCTTTTCAACTACAGCATGAGCAAGATTAATTTTTTCCTCACAAATGGATGTGGATGGTCTGCTGGTAGGGGCTTCATCTTCAACATTGCCTTGTCCCCTCTTAAAATGAGTTATTCATTTGTAAACTGCTAATTTCTTTGGGGCATTTTCCACATAAACCTTTTGTAAAGCACCAATGATTTCACCATTCTTCTACCCAAGCATCACCATAAATTTGATGTTTTTTCTTGCTTCAATTTTAGCAGAATTCATGTTGCTCTGATACAGGCTTTTTTCACACTGATAGCTTTCTTAGTGCCTCAAACTGGATCCTGTTCAGACAGGTTATAACAAGTTAGCATAAGTTTATTTTGATGCAAAAAATTATGAAATGCATGCATAGTGTTTTTGTAATGCACATTTTCCATGAAATTTTTGAAGACCCCTCGTATGTAGCCCTGTTGGCAGCCCATGAAGTGAGCAACCTTATGGTGAAGTTGGTACCTTGGAAGGCAGAGCAAGGAGATAAAAAGAAACTATCTTTGATGACATAGTTGAGTGAATTAAACAAATCATGAGCCTGCCCTACCTCTGACTTTCAGAATCTTTTTACATTTTCTGTTTAAGATATTCAAAATGAAATGGCTGATGTGACATTGTTTGTAATAGCAAAACTCTGGAAACAAACTAAATGTTCCTTCATTCAGAAAATGGTTGAATAAATTATGAGAGCCAATATCTTCTCTTATTGTTTTGTCCACTTTGAACTGAGTTTTTTTCTTATTCATTTTATAGTCTGAATTGATACATGCACCAAACTGTTAAAAGTTTTTAACTTTGGGAGAGTGTGTGTGTGTGTGTGTGTGTGTGTGTGTGTGTGTCCGGACGGTTGAAATACACTTTCGTATTTCTGTTTAGTTTTAATTTTTACAATCAGCATATACTGCTTTCTTTAATGATTAAACACTGTTTTTTAAAAAAATAAACAGAGTGGTGAAATATAGAACTTATCACAGAATAGTTTGTGTCAAAGCAATGTTGGAAATACTTCAGTCCACCTTTGTGGGGTTAGTGGATAGGAGACAAGGAGGTGCGTTTGGGGCTCTGATCATTTCTGTCATTGACGAGGTGCCACATGTGTGTTCACTTTGTGCAAATTCATTGAGATGTAGCTTTAAGATTTGTGCACTATCCTACCTGTATGTTAAAATTTCAGTAAAACATTTACATAAAAATATCGCAGGCTTTGGGAAGGAGGCTAAAGGGACTGTAAAGTAAAATCAAGTAATCTCAACAGCATCTGCCACTGTGCATCCCAGAGGGGAGGGGAAGGTTGTCTGTCATCTTTAGGAGGGTGGTACAAAGTTACATATTTTTTTTTCCTGGAAATTCCCTCATCTTGGCAATTTAAAAGCTAGAACATGGCTTTCTCTTTCTTTTTCTCCTGATAGAGGGGGAAAGAAAGAGGCTAGGAGGGCGATGTAATGTCTGGGAGCCACTTCGCTGTCTGGCTGTGAGACTGGTCACGACGATCCGATCAGTTTGATTATCTAAGGCTTGATGGGAGCAGTTAAGCACTTATTCATTTGTTCCTTCAACAATCATTTTTTTTTTTTCTGGGCACTTACACTCTGCCTGCATTGTGGTAAATGCTGGAAACACCAGGGTGAATAAACTGTGTTCTTACCTCTGGAAATTTTCCCTCAGACAGAAAGAAATTGGCATATCAACAAAATTAGATAAATAAAGTGTTTAAGGGCTGTAACAGAAGCATGTGTAGGGTATACATAGAGAGAAACAGAGGGAAAGATCAGAGCCGCTTAGTAGCTGCCGTATCAGGAAGGACTTGGAGAGAATGGAACTCTGGGAAGAGCAGAAGGTACCGGGCTGTGCCTGCATTTGGCTGGGATTGAGGGAGAGCCCAGAAGACCCTTCTAGGAAGAGAAAACAGCAAGGGCGAAAGCACAGAGGTATGACTGAATTATCCAGGCAAGTTTGGGGAACCAAAGATATTTTGCCCAGTTGGAAAGATGGGGGGCTGTGGAGGCCCAGAACAATACAGAAAGAGAGAAAGGTGGCAGAGCAATCTAAAATATTTAAGACTTTATTCTAGAAACAATGGTGAACAGAGGAGCAACATGGTTAGAGTGACTTCTTGGAAAGGGCTCAGTAACAGGAGAGTGCAGGGTGCTGGTGGGAGCTGGACTGGGGGAAGACGGACTGGCCAGGAGACCACTGCAATAAGCATCTCACCGAAGGGAGGCCGGAGAAGCGGAGATTTGAGGTTCCGCTTTTGGACATACTGAGTTTGGGGATAGGCTTACTCAGCAGGAGATAGTTAAGGAGAGTTGGATTCATGAGCCTGGGGCTCTGGGAGAAGGTCAGAGGGGTAGGGAGAGATCATGGAGAATAGATACCATAAACTTTTTTTATATGTGAGTGGAAGAAAAAAGAAACAATTTTTTGAGCTTATGTAACTCCCTTTTCCCATATCAGCTGCAGCTAACTTTGGGCTTTATTCTTTTCAATCCCCTGCTCTCCGTATCTTCCATATTTTCCACTGAGCTGAGTGAGATGACTCATTAGTCCTGCACAGGCAGTAGCCCCTAGCAACCTCTGGCTGGGTTCAGTACAAACTGCTTTAGCCAAGGGAGATCTATCCCTCCTACTGTATCTAATAGTTCTGGATAAAAATTTTTCATAAACATTTTTATCCTAAAATAAAACACAGATACTAAAAATCACACAGATCAAATGCATGGCTTGATACAATCATTAAAAAGCAAGTGCCACTCAAGTCAAGAAATAGAACTCTCCCAGCCACTCCAGAAGTTCTTTCAATATGCCCCATTCCAATCTCCTTCTTGCCCCCAAAGTAACCATTATTTGGAGAGAATTGTGGATTGCACATTTATACAAAGTTTTAGGCCATTTTATCATCGAATCCTTCATGCCCACCACTGCCCTTTCCTGGGATATTCTCCCACCCTTGTAAGTCACCGTTAGAACTCACCTCCACAAAGCATTTCCAGATTCACCTTGTCTATCTGTTCGATGCCCACCATGTGTGGGCGGTGTGCTAAGCATTGAGGAATCCAGGGGAGCAATGTATCCTAGAGCCTTCTCCCTCTCTGTACTGCACCACCAGTTACTTAGATTTTGCTTCTTTGATTTTTCCCTTATGTTAATTTTCTCACCACATGCCTCCCTTCCTGACTCTATTATAGATTCTTTCAAAGTAGAAGCAAAACCTACTGCTCACGTGTCCTTGCCCCTCAGAGGGTGGTCCATACACTATAATCACCAGGGAGCTTGTTGGAACCCCAGAAAATTGGGCCTACTGAATTCAAATCTGTGTTTTCCCAAGATTGCCAGGTGATCCTTGCACACATTCAAGTTGAAAAGCCCCGTCCTTTCTCCTGCCTGGCTGTACATTGGAATCACTTGAAGATCTTCCAGAAATATTCATGCCTGTGTCCCACCCCCAGAGATTCTGATGCAATTGGTCAGGGTGGGGAGGTTGGTTTGGACATCAAGATTTTTAAAAGCATTCTGATAGGATGACTAACATCCCAATTTCCTCAGGACTGGGAGAGTTTCCCAGGACACGGAATTTTCAGTGCTAAAACCAGGAATGTCTCTGGCCAACCAGCATGAGGGGGTCACTCCATCCCTCGATTGTAATGTGTGTAAGAAGTTGAGACCCACTGCTCACGTGAGTGCATGGCAAAGGCTGGCAATGCAGAACTGTATCGACATGTTTAGACTGCAAGTCCCTTAAAGGCAGAGATGGCATTTAAAAATTATTTTTGTATGTATATTTTGCACATGAATCCTCTTAATGATGCTATCACCAATATGGTGTTTATCCACATGTTCTAAAGTCATGCCCTAGTTTATACTTTTTTTTTAATGGGAAAGGAAGTTTATAAGTTTAGCATTCACACCTTCAGGAGTGTGTGAATACACACTTCCCACTTTCCAAGAGAAGATCTTAGGGCCATTCCTATAAATGCTGCTGGGGTTGACCTTGGCAGCTCAGACACTCCAGCGCTGGACAGCTCCTCATCCAGCCCCAGCCCTGCAGTTCACGCCTACAAGGGCATTCTAGCTCTCAAGTATCCCTTATGTTTCTTCAAGACTTGAAAGAGATGAATATGTTTATATTTGGTTTTCCAAAGCCCACACGTGTAAGAAAGTAAAGCAACTATATCTGAAATCTGCTGTAGCTGTGTCAGAGGCAGAAGCCATGCGCTAGGTCATCTTTAGATTCTTCCACAGAGGCCATGCAGTATGGTAGTTAAAAACAAGCCTCAGCAGCTCAACTCAGTTTCTTTATCTTTAAAATGGGGATACCAATGATACCGTACCCTGCTTTATAGGGTTGTGAGGACTAAGTGGATTCTTACGTGCAGTGTCTTTAGAACACTCATGACCCTTAGGCTGCTCCACAGGTAACTGTGACTTTTATTTTCAGTTGAGGCTGTTATGTCTATTGACTTCTTGGTCTTTCTTCCCTTTCATGCATATATTCCTTAAATTAGGGCTTTGGGGACATTTACTGAAAATGTAAAAAGAAGAGATAAAAACAAAAAAGGATACCACTGAATTTCTTATCATCTTGCCCATGTGCTCCTACCCATATGTGACTTTCTAAAATGTCCTGATGGAAGCCCACTGATTTAAGAATTTGAGATTTCACATACTTAAAAAAATTCCCTAAATCCTAACATATACTAAAAATAAGACCCAATAAAAGCCAGTGGAATAGGTTTGAAATCATGAATATTAGTTTAATTCTTGTCATATTTCATCTTTCTCACCAATACTAACAAATATTTTGCTCTTCATGACTGTATTAATGTTTGTGAGTCTTTGCACTGTCTCTCTTTTGCAATGGGTAAATTTCAAGGTGAGGGTGTCTGTCTCTCACACTTAAGTTTTCATACCTTCCTTTAAAAAAATTTTTTAGGCCGAGCGTGGTGGCTCACGCCTGTAATCCTAGCACTCTGGGAGGCCGAGGCGGGTGGATTGCTCAAGGTCAGGAGTTCGAGACCAGCCTGACCAAGAGCGAGACCCTGTCTCTAGTAAAAAATTGAAAGAAATGATCTGGACAACTAAAAATATATATATAGAAAAAATTAGCCGGGCATGGTGGCACATGCCTGTAGTCTCAGCTACTTGGGAGGCTGAGGCAGTAGGATCGCCTGAGCCCAGGAGTTTGAGGTTGCTGTGAGCTAGGCTGACGCCACGGCACTCACTCTAGTCCAGGCAATAGAGTGAGACTGTGTCTCAAAAAAAAAAAAAAAAAAAGAAATTTTTTTAGTAGACTTTACTTTTTAGAACAGTTTTAGATTTGCATGAAATTGAGAATATAGAGAATTCTGTATACCATCAACTCAGTGTTCCCTATTGCAAATATCTTACATTAGTGTATGTTTATTACAACTAATGAACCATAATCGACACGTTTATAACTGAAGTCCATACTTTATTCAAATTTCTTTAATTTTTACCTAATGTCCTTTTTCTATTCCAAGATCTCATCCAGAATGCCATGTTACATTTAGTGGTCCTATCTCCTTAGGATCTTCTTGGCTGTAATGGTTAAGTCTCCTTTTTTATAACAATTATTTTGAATTATTCACTATTGTGATTATGAAATCACATGGCTAACACATACACGCATAGTTTAAAAATCAGTATAAGGACCTAAATTATAATAGAGGAGGAATAAAAATAAAGCAATACATAATTAGTACATATTTGCTTTTATAAATATTCACTCAGAACTACATGAAAAGTCATAAAGAAGTAGTCAGATATTCACACCCACTTATAATTATAATTTAAGAGCAGAAAGACAGGGCTCTGGAATATTATTGACACTTTTTCTTTTCTTTTTTTTTTCTGTTTAGCTGTTTAGAAGACTATAGAAAATACTTTTTTCATTGTCATTTTGAAATAAGAGCTAAATAAATACACACATAGGGAATTACTGGGCCTGTCGCTGCTAGACATGTGTTGATCACTGACTCAGATTCCATGAGTGGAACTGGCTTCAGTGTCCTGATTTTCCAAAATGGTAAACAGAGTACTATCGTTCCTAGACTTATACAGTAATTGCATTTCCAGAAAATTCTGTGTGTATTCAAAAGGTGCAAAAATATTTTGTGTTGACGTGTAAAACAGAGTTAAAGTTCTAATGTAACTAGAAGCACATTTTAAATGAACCAAAGGTCAGATCTGACATAGGAAAGCCATGTGGTCCACAGACAATCTCTCATAGCCGAGGCCACCCCCCCACTAAATGCCAGTGGCTCCCTCCTTCCCTTCATTGCCGTAACCAGGTTAATGAAAGCAACTGCAAATTTCCAAAACGCCCCCTAGGGGGCGATACCGCTGTGGATTGTGGTGCTGGACAGAGCTTAAGTAGGGAGAGCCGCCTTGGTTTCTTTGTAAAGTGAGAGCAGAAGTAGCTAACTGAGGCAGTCAATGCGTGTAAAACAGCCAGGTTCCTGGCACATGGTATGTCCTCCAAGAATGTAAGCGAACATTATCTTCCAGTTAATCAGCAGGGATTGTTTGGGGGAAACACGATGTCCTGACATCCAGGAAGCCCTGTGGGTGAGGAATGTGGATCAGGCAAGCACCACCATCCCTGCCTCACATAGGAAATAAGCAGTGACTTATTCATCGCTTACAGTTCAGAAAAAGGAGTACCCAGGAGTGAGCTGGAGCCAGAGAAATCTTTCTGGAGGAGACAATAGCAGCTTGTTGAATCCGGGCAACTGGAACATGAAGAAAAATATATTTATCCCATGAATAAGAAATAATTCTTAGATCCTTGCTTCTCAACGTGTGGTCTTCAGACCAGCAGCACCTGGAGGTTTGTTAGAAATGCAGAATTTCAGCCTCTATCTCAGAGCTACTGAATTAGAATCTGCATTTTAACAAGAAGCCCTGGTGTTCAGCTGCACATTCAGGTTTCAGACATGCTGGACTACAGAACCAACCAAGGAACCAGAGGAAAGAACAATGATATATTGGCTCCTTTGGGGAAAGTCTGCGGCAGACCTTGGGGTGTGTGTATGTGTGTGTGTTTGTGTTTGTGTGTGTAGGGCACAGAGCTAGATGGTCCACATTGCTGAGAGTCCTTAGGATGAGAGAATCACAGAGGAGGTCACACAACAACAATCAACATTAGAATATTGTGTGTGTTTTTGTGTGTGCGTGTGTGTGTGTATGGGAGAGGGGTTTAAAGAAAGATTTCCAGCCAAATTCCAGGTCTTTTGAATTAGAATCTCAGAGAGCCAGGGAGAAATAATGACTAAAAAAAAAAAAAAAAGCCCCAGATGACCCTTAGAATGGGGAGGGGCCCTAAAAAATACTGACGTCAAGGTCCTAGCCCAGACCAAGCACATCAACTATGATACATCAGCTATGACAGAGTCTCTTAACAGTGTGGGCTTGGGTATTTTTGTTCTCTGACTCCCTAGGTGATTCTTGACAGCCGTTGGCAGGGGGATTAACAGGAGGAAAAAAGTTGGGGAGCAATGGCTCTGCAAAATATATCTGAAAGATGTTCTACCTCAGAGGCCAGAACCAGGATTAGTGGGTGGAAATTTTTATTGTTTTTAGCCAGGTAATCATAGCATTTTTCTTTTTCTTTTGCAGCAACACAGGACCTTTGAAAGGACCTAGGTCAATTCGTTCAGTTTGTAGTTGAAGGGATTAGTGGTACAAAAGGTAAAGTGAGTTGGCCAAGCTCAGCTCAGATCTTCTAATTCCAATCCAGTGACAACAACAAGAACAAGTCTAAGAGCAAGAACAAGAACAAAACAAAATGAGATCTTCTCCCCATTTCTGGTGATATTTCCACTGTCCACAAAGGCATTTAAATCCTACTCTGATTTCAATCACAAACAAAGCAGAAATGAGAAAGGAAAAGGGTTACTCTTCAAAAACAGGGTGGACTCCTTTAAATGAGGAAGTGACATTTTAGAGTACTCATTAAATTTAGAGACTGTTATCAATCTAAAGATGAAATCTACATTCTAGAGCTTGGATGTTGATACCATTGAAACTGTAGGGCAGACAGGTTTGATTCCTTTCCTCTCCATCATGTGGGTCATGGCTAATGCTCCTACAACAGAAGATAGGTTAACAAAAGTATAAAAAATTTATTTAATTAGAGTTTTAGGTGACATGGAAGTCTTCAGAAATGAGGACCCAGGGAAAACCGTTTTCATACTTAGGTTTGATGAAGAATGGACAGCCATGTAGAAATGGGATTGGTCAAAGGGGTGACGTAATGGCAACAGACTGAGGGGAAACACAGGAAGGCTTGTCTGTCCAGGTTCTTCTTGACCGCTCTCTGCAGTATTACCTCCTCGCAAGGGGTGGGGAACCCGCGGCCTTGGGGCCACATGTGGCCTTCTGGATCCTTGAGTGGGGCCTTTTGACTGAATCCAAATTTTACAGAACAAATCCTTTTAATAAAGGGATTTGTTCTGTGAAATTTGGATTCGAAGGACGGCTACACTTGGGTATCTGGTTTCTATGAACACCTGGTGGAGGGGAAGAGAAGGGTGAGAGACAGGAGATGGTCAGAGAGAGACTTAGCTTCTGAGGCTGTTTCGGAGGCCTCTGTAGTTCAAAGTACTCAGTGTACCAAGCACCATCCTTTGGGGTATACTTTCCTAAGTCCCAACAAATTCAAGCTAAATCTGCTAAACGACATGTTCTCTCCTGTGCCTCTCCGGGCTGCAAGAGACACAGTGTGGACGAGGTCCCTGCCTCCCTAGTGAGACCAGCTTTAGTACACAAGAGTTCAGAACTGAGGCGATCAGGGGTGGGGAACATTGATAGCGCTGCGACAGCCAGGGGAGACTTCTCGTAGGAGGGAGCCTTGGATACTCAGGGGGGAAATAACGATCTGGTGAGGGAACTCTATGGGACAAAAGCCCAGGGATAGTCGCAATGGGGGAGCCTTGAAGTCCCAGCATCTACCAGAGCACCCGCTGGTGCCAAAGATATCCCATCCCCTGGCTAAATTGGTGCTCAAGATAGAAACTAGGAGAGTTAAAGCCCCTAAAAGAAGGCCCCAGACCCATGGGCTTGGGGACGAGTGAAGCTCGTCTTGCTGGGATGGGCGGTGAGGATGGCGGCCGAGGCGGAGACCCTGTACGGCGTCTTAAACCTTTGCATTTCCAGAAGAGAAAGATGCCAAATTAAGGGCGCTGTCCTCTCTCCTGTCCACGCGCGGCCGCTGGCTTTGGGAGGGCAGAGGAATCCGGTCAGAGGGGTCCCCTCTGGGCACCATCCTGCTGCGCGGGTGGGGCGGGTCCCTGGTCACGCCCTAGCCAAGCCCTGCCAGAGCCGGCCAGCCGGTCCCCTCGCCTCCAAATAGTGCCCGCAAATTCCGCACTGCTGGGGGGACCGGGTTCCTCCCTCCCCACACGCCTAGGTGCGCGGACTCCCGCGCCGGAGCCTCGGGGCGGGTCCCTGCCGCCCGCACCTGCCCCCAGGGGCGGAGCGCGGCGGCGACAACGCGGCACCAGCCTCCGCCACCGGCCGCCGAGCCGCGCCGCTCTCCGACATCCCCCCGCTTCCCGGCCGGTGCACCTCCACGCCGGCGCCCGCCCGCCCTCTCCACGCGGTCCGTCCGTCCGTTCCTCCGCCCGCCCAAGCCGCGGCGCCTCGCACTTCTGAGTCGAGTCGCCGCCGCGCTCGTCGTCGCCACCGCCGCGATCCGCAGCCCCGCGCCATGGAGCCGGCCGCGGGCAGCGAGCGCCGCAACGACCCGGGGCCCGCCGTCCCGCCGCCGCCCCGGGGCCACGCGCCCTTGGCTGCCGCCCCCGGCCCGCGGAGCTCCCCGGCGCGCGAGCCGCCGCAGCCCGAGGAGGAGCGGCAGGTGCGGATCAGCGAGAGCGGCCAGTTCAGCGACGGGCTGGAGGACCGAGGTGAGCGCGCACCGCCCGGGCCGGGCCGGGGCGATGAGGAGCGGCTGCTCCGGCCGTCCCTCTCCACTCGCGGGCCGGGCCGGGCGGGGCGCGGGGCCGCGGAGCCGGGACTTCCCGGCGAAGGCGCGGCGAGCGCTGGGCGGCAGCCCCACCTCCTGCGGCGGGCACCGCCTCGGCACCGCTCCTTCCCCCGAACCCCAGCACCCGCCGCCTGGGCCCGCGCTCTCCCCTCGGCCGGCGCCAGCCCCTCCGGCGCCCACTGGAAAAGTTTGCGAGAGGCATTTTTTGCTTTCGGAGCCGGGCGCTCCCGGGGGACTGCGGGCTCCGTTCAGCTCGGAGGGATCCGGGCTCGAAGCGTCCTCCTTTCCGAGTCCCCTCCGGCCCCCGCCGGCTCCCCCGGAGAACTTCCCTCTGCGGGTTTAGCCTCGAGGTGTCCCTCGCGGCTGCCGGGCTGCCCGCCCGCGGAGGGGCGCAAAGAGGGGAATGAGCCGGGCTCGGGCCGCCACTGGACTCGCGTAGACCCAGATATCGGGGACTCGGGTCACAGTGGGTCGCTACCTCCGGCTGGTGATGAGGACAGAGGACCGGGACATTTGGGTTCGGGCCACCAACCTCATCTAGATAAATGCCACTGAAACCTGGTAGCTCCCGGATGGGGCGTCTCTAGACCCTTCAGAACCAACCCCCCCAACCGGCCTGGAACCCCCGCAAACGTCCCTCTCCTGGGAGGCCAAACTCTACATCCGATGCCCCTTAGAGTTGCCCGCACAGAACGGGAGAGACTCCCCTGCTCATTCCCGCGTTTCTCTCCTCCATCCTCCCTCGTTTCCTTCGGCTTGGATTCCTTGAGGAGCCAGCCCTGTTTACGCCTTTTCTACTTATTGGTGAATCCAAATCCAAATTGTCCCCCTCGGAAGGATTCTGTGGTTCTGCTAAAACTGATTAGTGGCCAAAGCGGGATTCTTGCAGCCAGGCCCTTCAGGGGAAGCCGGCTCTTTGCACAGCCACCCCCTTTTCTTGGAAGCCTGAGTTTGTTGGCTGTGGTGGGTTTATGTATTTTAGACTTAGCAGGTTTCTGTCCTATTCATAGTATCTCCTGTACATTTTTATTCTGGTTTAGTGTTCGGATGCACGATCTTTTTCTCCTTAGAAATGCTAAACTGTAGCATATGAAATGGAATGACATGGAAACGCAGTTCCCAGAGAATCCGCCGAGATGCTCAGCGAGAACTGGAGCGGCTCCAGTTGCAACGAATTCTGCACCTATGTTGCAGTTTCTCCCCCGTTCTCACGTAACTAGATGTCATTTGAGAGCCGATGATTGGCGACATTACAAGCACCTAGCAAAACCTATCACTTTTTACTATTTAGGGTGTGTTAATTACCTTTGCGTCCTCCGACTGGTATTGTAGGATTTTAAAATTTCATATTGAAGAAAGACAGAAGCGTGGGTTGAGCTTATTTTTGTAGTATTGCAGGTCATCTTGAAGAGCTAGCCTATTTTTCTCTACCCCACACAAATGATACGAGGGAAAAAAGTGCTAGGATGAGTTAATATTTAGTATCATTTTGCAGTTCACGTTTAAGTGTAAAAAGCCCTTCTGAATTCATTCTTAAGGTTATTTTTAACGGGTCAACAGAATTTCATTTTCTATTATATTATAGCATGAAAGCGTTGCCTGTTCATAAACTGTCACTGTGTAAAAGCATTGCGTATCACACACAGCCTCTCTGTTAGAATAACCCTCTCCCCCAAAGAACCCAGTGCTGTGTGGCATTGAGAGCTGAAAGTCAATGTGACATTCTTTTGTTTGACCTATTCCTGATGGCAGAGAGTTAATGCTGAATGAGTCGTTTTTGTTAAATAAATCAGAAGGTTACCTGGGGAGGTTTATTGTAACATTTGGTGTTTGTGTTATTTTTTTCTTATGGGGCTGCATCTTTCCAATATTGATTTTTGTATCTCTTGGGGATGGTTTGAGTGCGGCCACCTCTCTCCTACCAGTGAGAGGATTTGAGGGGGAGGAACCTCAGCAGTTGCCCGCTGTGCATCTCTCCATCCTGCCTGGCTTGCTTTCTTCTAGGCCTAAATACTGATAGGGTCTGTGTGGGGGGGGGTACCCTGGATCTGCACCTATATTCGGCATTCTCTCTTGTCCTAACTTCCTTCTGAGCCATCAGGATGCTGTTACAGACTAAGGCTAACTCCGATCAAAGGTTTGTTTTATAATCTAGTGTTTTGGGACTTTGGAGGCATTTTTTCCCTTAGAAGTTATGTGGGCTGGTTTGCAGAAGCCTAGCTAGCTCAGAATGTCAGTAACTGCAGTGCCATTTGTAGTGCCTGTAGTTCAAGGAGCAGGAGCTCTGTGGTTTAAAACTTACAGGGACTAAACACAAAAACAGGCCAACTTTATCTTAGTCATCTTCCCCTTTTAATATCACTGTTCTTCTCACAAGTGTTTTTCCATCATTCTGTCCCAAACCTTAGGGCCCAGCTTAGCCTTAGAGAGTTATATGCTTCAGCACTTCCCACTACCTCCACATCTAATAAAAATTCCCCTTCCTTCAGAGAATTCAAGCTTGACAAACCCTTAGGAGAAAGCAAATGGAACTAATTCATACTAGAATGGAAATGACTGATGGCTCCAACCTCTCTGCATGTATTTGCATCCCCCTGCCTCCAAAATAAATAAGGAATCAGTCCTTCATTAATAAAGCTTGATGCTTAGTATTTCCAGGCCCAAATTGCAAATATGTGAAATTTGAATGAGGTTAAAATTTGAATGTGGAGGCTCCAGCTCTGACTGCAAATCTGACGCCTGCCTTAGCTTCTCTAGGCTGTTCTTCCTCTCCAGGCTGCCTTTCCTCTGCCTTTGAATCACAGCTTCCCAAAAGCTTCAGGCATTCTCACTGCATCTTTGTGGTGGTGTGCCTGCATTCAACACGGGTGCAGAGGCACCTCTGTGTGGATCATTCACTTACGAGCTGGGTTTTAGTAGGTCATCATACTCCACTTCCCTTTGAGGATAGAAAGTTTTCCATTCTTGGTATCGGCTGTATTTTTAGAAAGGAAAATCATCAGGAAATAAGCAAAGATTGGATAGAAATGGGAAAAATCATCCCATTGCACCTATTCCAATTTTTTTTTTTTTAATTTTAAAAATCTCATGGGTGAGGTACCTAGGATGAGATCTGAAGAAGTCCTACTGCTGAGCAGACCCAAGTGCCACCTTAGCAGGGCAGTCCAGCCCAGGGGGGCTGTCATCAGAAACTCCTGCAGGGGAGCGGTGTCTCAGTGGTGGGTGAGGCATGTAGATTGGTCCACACGTGTGAACCAGCCACTGTTATTGGCAGACTAGAAAACCCCGATCACTATTGTTCTCTTAGAAAACTAAATCTACTTCTAAAAGGAACCTTGTTTTTACCCCAGTGTATAAACCTCTGGAGATTGTTGCTGTCAAAATACCCAGCAAATGAACTGCTTATTTGAGTCAGTACTTAAATGTTATAGCTTCACTTTGCCTGAAAATCAATTGGCCGGGATGAAAGGGTGATTTTTATATCATTTGGGAAAAGGGACATAAATTATTAAGGGTGTGTGGAATCCGCTCATTCTAGGATAGGGCTTTATCTGGCTATCGTAGTTGAAAATAGAATGGGGTGTTTTTTTTGGTAACTAGGGAAGAAGTAGACAAAGGGACATGCTGTATTTTCATTTGCAATCACTAATACCTGGGGCAGAGTTTGACAAGAGAGAGGGTCTTTCTTTTTTTCCACCCAAGTGCATTTATGAAGCAAGGTTTGGGGAGATTTTTACAGTAAGATGATGGAGATGGTGTTTATACTCAACGTTTGCATTCTCATCTCCCTTTTGATCCTGGGTAAGCTTTTAGGTTTCAATTATTTAAAAATCTCTGGGCTGTGAACTGGGCTCACTAAGCAGCCTTCTCGACATTCCCTCTTGCTTTGTTCAAGAGTTGTTCAGGGATGCTCAAGTCTGGGTTATAAATGGAACTGAGAAGTTTTAGCAGGGTCCTTGTTTTATTATAATATTTGAACAGGATGCAATTTTTGGCAACTAGAGGCTTAGTGTAGCACCTAGTCAGACAAATGAGATGATGTCTTTTATGCGATGCGTACATGTGATATGTCCCACATTGTGTGATATTTTACCTCTGTGATCAATTCCTTCATCATTTGGAACAGTTCTGCTGAGGCCGCTTAGCCTCTGAAAGGTATATTGTGGGTTGTTTCGCTAGAGATGGTATAATAAGCTTCTGTTTATATAGAATGCATACGTGAAAATTTGGTTCTCTGTGCAACTAAGAGATGCTACATATGATCATTTTCAAAGGAGAAACAAAAATACAAAGCAATATTATATTGAAGATGTTTGAGTCTTTGACCCAAGGCAGTTGAATCTTGGGCATTGCCTGGGAATGGTCATGAATTTCTGCTCTTGTTGAGGACTCACAATGTCAAAAGCATAGGAGACAAAAATAAAATCTATCTTATACATGTTCTACCTGGGATGCTACCTTGAGTTTTAGAAAGGTTAACATACTTTAATATTCTGAGAATTTTTTGACCTGTGTTTGGTCCAAAGGGTTCTATACTATAGAGCAAAAAGAGAAGGGAAGGAAACGTGGTATATAATTTTGGACTGGCGGCTCTTGTTGCTTGTGGTTAAAGAGAAATAGTCCTTCTCCTCCTGTTAATGGTCAGGGGGAGCAGTGAGGGCTTTTGTGTTCCATAACTTCTTGCTTTGGGCAAAACTCAGTCCACCAGTTGGGACTGTGCTGGTGGATCAATGCCAATCAATGCCCACAGTGGACGAGTCCGAGTGCTCAACTAACTGTGGGCTATTTGCACTGTTTTCCTAACAGCAAAGCCTTGTTGGAAAGAGCAGCATCCACCTGAGCCAAGCAACTTAATGCAGGGACAAGGGATGGCCTGGCGTGATGTGTCAGGGAGTGGTTATGTCTGTAGTTTTAAAGAGGACAGCTGCTGCTACCCTGCAGAAATACATGCCCCATATTGCCAGTGCCTGTGATTTTCCAAGAAGTGCCAGAAAGCTTGATTTTCATGGGAAATCCCTTAATTGTTAAAACACATTGTGGGCCAGACAAAACACATCTTGGCCCATGGGCTGCCAGTTTGCAGTCTTTGGGTAAGAAATTGTAGCTCTTGCTGTGGGTTTCTGAGTAAGGAAATGCCTAACTTCCTTTTCTCCTTGTTTTTGTCAGGCTTACTAGAAAGCAGCACACGACTGAAGCCTCACGAAGCCCAGAACTACAGAAAGAAGGCGTTGTGGGTGTCCTGGTTCTCCATTATTGTCACCCTGGCCCTTGCGGTGGCTGCTTTTAGTGAGTATCCGGAGTCTTGCTGATCGATACATGCTGGTGTTGCCTGTTTTATTCTCCAACTCCTGAGGGATGTGCTTTTGCTTTTAGTTGACTATTATTGATGAATAAAATTTTTTTAGATGGTTGGATAGTCAGGGTCCTTATAAATTAGTAAAATGGCTTCTCTCCTCTGCAGAGGGAAGAGGTATTAAGAAGAAGAAATGGAGAGCCTGGGCTCTCATCAGTATGCGGGTTTGTGGAACTAGATTCTGACTGCCAGCTGAATAGTGACAATATTCTCTTGGCGGATGCCTTCAGCTTGGACTGACATGTGACAAATATATATCCTTGAGATTCGTATTTTGAGCCTAATACAACAAGATGGATGCAATATTGCAATGAGCCCTTTTCTTTTCTCCAATTATATCTTGCAATAAAATAATATGCACATTTTAATGAAAGAAAAATGAGAGGGTCTTCTTTCAAGTTTTCAGCGGCCACAGAAACAAAAATATTTATTACAATCTAGAAAGACTAAGGAAATGGAACAGTTTCTGCCAAATAATCCTGTTTGGGAGTTAGGAAGCCTTGTGGCGTGTGTTTTCTCAACTAACATTTGCAGCCTATGGAAATGTACATGTGCTATTTATTCTTATGAATTGTGCAATGATTCACAAGCCTGAGCAGTGACAGCTATAGCTCAACCTTGGTGGAAACCATGGTCTATTTTTTATGCTAGGGAAAAGAGGAATGTATTTTGTGATGAATTTATTACGTAACAGAAAGATCTATATTCTAAGTGATAAGCATCATACAAGGTGTCTCCTGTGACAACCCTCAGGGTAGGAGAAGAAAAGACCGTGTCCACTGGAATATGTGACTGGGTGTGTGTTGTTTAAAATTCTATTCTGCAATGTTAGATCTGCTGCTAGAAGTTGGGGTTGGCTCCCAAGAGGGAATATTAAAATTTGACCAAATGCTCCCTGCAAAAGTAGGCATATATTACTTGAAGCAATTTATATTGGAAACACTGTACCATGTCTTGGCTCTAAAAAAGCCAAACATTTAGAAGCAGAGGGTAATGCATTCCAGGGTATAAACATTTTACCAGTAGTGAGCCAAAAATTGAATCAAGAAAAATTCTGATTCCTGAAAATAGTGACTCCTTCCCCTCCCCCCTCTTTTTTTTTTTTAATGCTGAAACAAGAATAACAAGCCGGAATTAAGGTCCCTGGAGGATAATTTGGTTGTGGTGGTTGGTGGAGAGCTCTGGATCAGACACCGTAATTTACATATGTAAAGAAAGAGGAAAGGAACGAAGGAAGGTGATTTACAAACAGAATAATAGTTACTCAGACATGTCCTTGTGCCTAATAAAGCTGTTATGACTTTATAATGTGGGTGTTTGAATGAGGACCTGAATGTGAAGAAATATTTGGCAAATCTTTCCTCTGGGAGAATAATATTATGCTTGATGTAGTTAAGTCTCGTATAATAGGGAAAAATTATGATGAAATTTGGTTTCGCATGTTATACCTGATCAGTTAGGTTATCTTAAAAATGTTGTTCCATTTCCTTTAATAGAGGAAGACTCTTGCATAATGCATAAAGAATTAGCATGTTGTTTTGTGAAAAGAATTTCCCTTTTTCTTTTTAAAATGATTTTACATCTTTATTGCAGCAGGTATTTTAATTTAAATCCTCTATCTTCTTGCCCATAAAATGTTGGCATTGGCATGTAATGTCATGACCTGTGTTATCTGTAGTATATTCAATTTATTCTCAAGTTACTTTCAACTGTTCTAGTTTAGTCAAACCCCAAAATTTAGAAGATGAATTATATTTTTCCCCATTTTAACTATAGATTAGCTTGATTATGTGTGTATGCGTGTGTGTGTTTCATATTTTAAACCCTTGGGGTGGTCTCTCATCGCGTTAGGAATGTTAGCTTTACTTTTTCGTTTCCTAAATGTATTTATAATATGAAATATTTAAAATCCTTTTCAAAACATCACTTACATGTCGACAGACTTTAGTGCAATTCTTTTCCTAGTTTCGAATGGAAAGAAAATAGAGATTAAGCAATATAAACTTCCTTTTGAAGTTACATTTAAATTATTGTCTAAAGAAAAATGGAACATTTCAGAATGGCAATAAATGTATTTTTTTAAAAA
>CAUYSK010045693.1:0-13716 GCA_963575035.1 Avahi laniger | reverse complement strand
GGAGAACTAATTGTACTGCAATGGAAGTGCTTTTCAGAATATTTAGTTGGCAGTACTGCCTGAACTAGAAACGTCACAGCCTCTTGAAACTTAGGGGTACACATGTAGCCTAACTTGAATGGCGACAGGCTGATAAGGAGTAGTAGTCACAATCCAGCCCATTTCCCTCATTCTTCTCTATAGGCATTGTAGTGATTCTGAATTTTGTAATCAGTAATCATTCAGAGAATCTGATAAAAGTTAGCAAACTCATCTCCATAAAAATGTTCATATGTACATATAGTCAATATTTTGCATGTAATGGCACAAAGGCTGCTAAAGCCCACCTATCCACCTGTTATGATTCCAGGTTAAGAGACTCTACATGGAACAACTAACGAAGTGTGTAAAATTATCATAGTTGATCATTTCAGTTGATCAAGTGTGATCAACTGAAAGAAGATATAGGCTCAGCATGCAGAAGGGAATAATAAACTTAGTACCCTCAGATTCCATCAGGGCCTTTTTAAAATACAAGGAAAATATAATTTAGATTCTGCACATATTAAATATTATGGTTTTGCTAGCAACTTCTGCGTAAAAAAAAAAAAAAGGAAAAAAATACTATGGTTAGATCGGCTTTTCTATGTATGATAATGAATTCAAGAAAGAGCAACTTTATCCCTCCTGTATTAGGCAAATAAGAGTTTTAGGGGCCAAGGTTTGCTGAAAAATCAACTTGCAAAAGGCAGATTAATTGGAGAAATTTATTTAACTTGTATGCACAGGAGCCTTCAGAATGAAGACCTAAAGATACAGGGGAAATTGTCCATTTTTATCATTAAGTTCAACAAAATGTGGGCACCCATGTAGAAATAGGATTGGACGAGAAGGGTGTGAGCTAATGCTAATAGACTAAGTGGGGAAACCCTGTAAGATTTTTTTTTTTATTATTTGAGAATATTACAGGGTATAAACATTTTGGTTACATGATTTTCTTTTGCGTGGTTCGAGTCAAAGTTATATGTGTGCCCATCACCAAGATAGCATGCATTGTACCCATTAAGTGCGAATTTACCTGTCCCCTCCTCCACCCTCCCACCTGCTTGATTTCCATTGAGTTTTACCACTATATGTGCACAGGGGTATTGATCAATTAGTTCTAATTTAATAGTGAGTACATGTGGTGTTTGTTTTTCCATTCTTGTAAAACTTCACTTAGAAAAATGGTCTCCAGATCTATCCAGGCTGTTACAAAAGGTATTAGTTCACCTTTTTTATGACTAAGTAGAACTCTATAGTATACATATACCACATTTCGTTAATCCGCTCATGTATTAATGGGTACTTGGATTGATTCCACATCTTTGTGATTGTGAATTTTGCCACAGTGAACATTCCAGTGCAAGCGTCTTTTTGATAAAATGATTTTTTCCCCCTTTGGGTAAATACCCAATCATGGGATTGCTGCATCAAATGGTAGGTCTGCTTTCAGTTCTTTGAGGTATCACCATACTGTTTTCCATAGAGGTTGTACTAGTTTGCAGTCCCATCAACAGTGCGTAAGTATTCCCTTCTCTCCACGTCCATATAAGCATCTATTGTTTTCTTTTTGATAAAAGCTATTCTCTCTGGAGTTAGAATATATATCATTATGGTTTTTTGATTTGCATTTCCCTGATTAGAGACTTTGAGCATTTTTTCAGCTAGATTCTTCTTGCCCGCTCTAAGCATACCTTCCTTTGGGGTACCAGGCAAGACCCTTTCTGGAATGGAGGTCTTAAGATCTACAGAAAAATAAGCTAGGTCAGATAATTTCTTCATGAACAGCTTTTACACAGAAAAGCAGAAGGAAAGTTAGAGTAATATTTTTAGGTTTTATGGCTGGCTTTGGGGAAAAGGGGTTCTGATTTCTGTAACTTTCCTTGGGGAAGAGGAATTTTGGTTTTTATTAGTAGCCCTGGGGGAGAATGAGAGCAAGAGACAGGAGAGCCCAGAAGGTCAGAGAAAAACTTTGTTCTGAGGTTGCTTTCAAGGCCTTAATTTTGGGGTATTGCTTTCTGAGTCCCAACAGAGTCAAAGTTGTTCATGTGCCAAGCCAGATTTTACTACTGAGATACAAGGCTGTACTCCTGGCATTTAAGGGACTGATCTCAGGGGTAAATGAGGAAGGAAAACAAACCAACAACTAAGATAGTTTACTTGATATCCTAATGGATAGCTTTCCTTGTAGCCAAAAGCATAGTGCTACCATCAAGAAGTAGATAAATATTTCCTCTTCAAGGGCTTTGATAACGGAGGCAGTAGAATAATAGATCAATGCCTGATGGAACATGTAGCAGAGAGTACTGAGACATCACTCAGTTCTCTGTGGCCAGGAGGCCCCAGTAGCAGAGTAGTTAAGTCGGGAAAGGAAAAATAGATGCCAAACAAACAATGTGAGAGCATCCAGAAGGGTTTCTTAGGAAAGCAACACCTTCATTGGCTCAGTCATGGAACCGATGGCCATAAACGAGGATCAGTTCTCATTTGCAGATTTGTAGGTCAGAGATGTGTTGCAAGGACTCTACAATTATGAAAATACAGCTTGTGAGTGATTTATTGCTTAGGTAAATTAGAGTGAATTCGAGGCTATCTCTAAGATAGTATTCCCTCTATGCACGTGCATTCCAATATGCCTTTGTAAGTAGGCAAATATTTCAAACATACCTAAAAGAATATTAAAAGAGCTTCCTTGTTAGGAGCACAGGCCTCCAGAATTGAAATGCCAATATTCCACTCCTGGATTCCCCACTTAATAGGGGCTTGACTTGGCAAGATTATTAACAAACCTGCTGCAATATCTATGAGTAGCAGATGTACTTGTAGTAATACAAGCAACTTTGTTTTATTCTAATAGTCAATCGCCGACCAAATAACTTTACCAGGTCAATGATACTGATTATGTGAAAAGTGTAATTATGAATATAAGTAAGCATGATGAATTTTTAGGCATTTTCGTGTAACGTTCAGAATTCATTCATCTTGCAGTGAATTTTCATGCTAATAGACTTCATCATATTCTCTTCATATTATAGGTAAGAACAACAGCAAAAAAAAACCCTGCAGAGTTAGGCACTGTCAGTGTTTGTAGGCCCAATCTAGGTGCCTGTGCTAACTCTACTGTACATACATAGTTGCATAAAAATTTTTTTGTGTTGTATTTAAGAGCAAATCATCTCTAATCATAGAGCAGTCATACAACTTACAGATGAATGACACTTTAACTGCAGAAAACAAACAAAATCCCTTCATTAATACTTTAAGACGATTGAAATATTCCTCTATTCAATGGCACTAGGAAAGGATGGCCACACAAGAGTTTCAGGCACATGGGCAGGAGCTATGGAAAGAGGATAGTGAGCAGATCTACACTCACATTTGAGTGATCCAAGTTATTTTTAAAGAAAGTTTGGCGACTCATCTGCCTTATGAAAATAGGAGAGCAAGAAACATTCTCTGCCCAGTGTGAAGTTCCTCTGTCTTTCATGGTTCTAATTTCAGGCAGCATGCTGTCTACTCTAAAGAACAAGAAAACAAATGCCAAGCTTTAATCAGTGCGGTATGGGCTGTGTAGGGACTTTCAGATCAATGCCACACAGATTCCCATCAGAATACCAATGCCTGGACCTTTGCCCTCGCTGCAAAGAGAAGTTTGCAAAACACTAACAAGGAGCAGCCATTCCGGATTAGCTTAACATTCTTTGTCTATGTTCAAAAAAAAGGAAGAGGTAACAATTTCAACCTAATTTAATTCCATAATGAAACTAGGAATTAGAATCCCGGTAGTGTTGAGCTAACCTTTTTCAAGAGTCAGACTTTTTTCTTCTTCTTTAACTGCATCTTAGAAACACTAACGGCCCAAGGCTATCTAAGGAATTGGGGGGGAAAAAAGTCTATTAGCAAGAGAAATAGTTTAAATTCTCTTGAACCTTAAAAAGCTGACTTTTAATAAGGATCTTTGTTTTTAAAAATGCTTAAGTACTAATTATTTTTAACCACAAAGTATTTGATCATTTTACTCTATGTATTCTTTGGGAAATTGAAGTGAGACATTTTCACTGGCTGATATTAAGCCTTGAGACTTCTGTTTCTCCACAGCACTTAATTTTGAATTCTAATACCACACATTTGTGGGGTGGCAGGGGGTGAATTATGTCCCCTAATGTCACAGCCCTGTCCACGGCTGGACTTTGAAGTGTTTCCCCAGTTCTTGAGCTCCTGGCTCCGAGGAATCGCAAGCCTTGGCCCAGGGAGGGAGGTAGATGACAGACACCCAGAAAGTGCGCATGAAGAGTTTGTTGTAAGGAAAATTGAAGGGTGCAAAGCGAAGTACATTTCCTAAGGGGAAAAGGGTCTGTCTCCGCAAGTGGAGAAAACACTTCTTCTTTGTTTCTCCTTTTATATGCTAGTAGTATATGTTGATCTAAAGGTCAGTTATAATTACTAATGACTATATATCATGGGTTTTGGGGTCTGGATTTTTCCAGCTATGGACATAACTTAGTGGTTATGTACCAGACATTTCTTTCTCCTATATGTGTGATGGGGAAAGTCACCGTTTACGGTGTTTTCCTATTTTCTGATTGGTGGTCATCGTTCTGTGGTCTAATTACTCCATTCTTTAAGACTGAAATAACTGTTTCCCTTGGTTATTTTGCTGTAACTATTTCCTTCTTATTGTTTCCTCCTTCTTGTTTTTCTACTTCTGTCATTCTATTACCTCTTGTTTTTCTGTCCCTAACACTAAGACATTATATTTCTTGTCTTCCAATGTAATAACTGGAGTTCCATTGCCATTGGAATCGGATTTAAGAATTGTTTTTTACCTACTGTCAAAGAAAAATTACACCCAACAAGTTAAACAAGCAAGGAAGATTTTATTCAAGATTCTTTCCATAGGGGAAGACATTGATCTCAACTCCATTGAAAGAAAAAGCAGGAAAGTTTTAAGTGCTGGGGTGAGTTAGCAGGAAAGTCCTGGAAGACATTAGGGTGGAGGTTGGGCTTTATGATCAGGTCATCTCTATTGCTGGCTGGTGTTTGTTGGAGTTAGGCTCCTACCCTCCCACAGAGACCAGGAGATAGATCTGCTATCTTCCTTTATGATTGTATTCAAAGGGATGGCTTCCATGTCCTTAAGAAAGACATTTCTGTGTTGTAAAACCATTAAGAAGCTTTTAAAAAAATTTACAAATAAATGCTCTAGAAAAAGGAAAGCCAGGGGCCTATAGTCAGAAAGAAACCTATTTAAAGCTTAGTCAGATATATGAAACATTAAGGCCACCTTGGTCACTGTAGTCACCATAAGATAAATAAAGTCTGCTGTTAGTTAATATGTCCATTTCTATGTACTGAAAGTTCAATTAGATAAGGAAAGTTACGAGACGCTATGTTTGAGAGAGAACAAAATTAAACCTCCAAATATTTCAGTCCTTGTTAAGAAGTTCAAATGGCATCTACTTAAAATATTTATATAATCAAATTAGATAATATATAAAACATCATATATTCTATTTTTTTAATCTAACAAACTATTACAGATTGTGTCCAAAGTTTGATACTTTTATGTTGAATATTATAAGTACTTCATTTATTTAATTTGGAATTTACCTTGACAATGAAATAATATACTCATGTTAAAAATTATGTGATTAACTCTAAATCATGCTTTATTCAGGCTCATTTTTTTGTTGTTGTTTATACTTAGCTACATCTGGTTTGCAACAAGAATGATATTTCTAAACAATGATATAACTTGAGTATTATATATAATGAAAAATCATACAGAAGGTTACTGTGGCTTTTAAAATTTACTTTTATATGTGATTTCTTCTGCCAGTCAAACAATAAGAGGCATAGTTTAGATCCTTTGTTAAAGTAAGGCTAACACTATCTTCTGGTGATTGGTTGAATACAGATTAGAAAGCTTTGGTACTTTAAAATTTCTTACCAGGTCTATCTGATCACAGCATTCTTTAGGCCATTTTAATACTTAGATTTTCTATGGTTGTTATTTCATTTGTATTTGGTTTAATTTTATTATGTTTTATGAATTAAAGAATTAGAGTAATTTATGGAAGAAAAATAGCAAACTGCTATTTTCCCACTTTTCATTAAAAAGGAGAAAAAATATGGAACTAGAATTTGTCCCTCTTTGGTATAGATATAGACATACCAAAATGTCTATATCTTAATCCCAGGAACTTGTAAACATGTTATAAGAAAAAAGGGACTTTGCAGCTATAATTAAGATTATGGACATTGTGAACTAAAATACAATCTTAAGCCCCCCAACCAATGGAATAGACCCCCTCTTGGTCAAGGGGACCCCAGAAATACCATAAAGCTGAGTTGCTGGCCATTAGAAGGGAGATCAGACATCATGCCCCCTCCCTTCTTGGAGATATCCTTTGTAACTCATTAACAGGCTTGAGGCTATACAAGATAAAGCTTAAACCACACCTGCAGGTCATCCATTGACTTAACAGGTCACTTGAGTCTGAGTATAAGCCCATCTAGTATATGTCCCAAGGCTCATCTCTGATTAACAGACTTTCTTATCTTAAAACATTCTACTCTTTGAGACAGAGCTTCATTTCTTTAACCAATTACAAATCAAAGAATCTTTAAACCCACATCTAACCTGTAATGCCCCACTTCCAGATGTCCTGCTTTTCGGGCCAAACCAATGTCCACCTTCCATGTATTGATTTATGACTTTATGTGTAATCCCTGTCTCCCTGAAATGCATAAAACCAAACTGTAACCCAACCACAGCAAGACCACTTGCTCGAGGTTTCTTGGGCATGGCTCTCCCGGCCATGGTCACACATATTCGGCTCAGAATAAACCTCTTTAGACTATTTTATAGTTTTAGTTTATAGTTTTCCATTGACAACATTAAGAAAGGGAGATTATCTGGATGACCCGAGCACAGCCAAGAAAACCTTTAAAAACAGAGAATTTTCTCTGGCAGAAGAGGAGCTAAGAGAATTGAGGCAGAAGGAGATGTCAGAGAGATTCGAAGCATAAGAGAAACTCAACTCGTCATTGCTAGAGGGAGCCACATGGACAGCATGGGAAGAAATGTGACCAGCTCAGACCAGAGTTCAGTGCTCAACTGACAGCCAGCAAGGAAATGATAACCTCAGTCCTATGATTTCAAGGAACTGATTTTAGTCAATAACCTGAATGATCTTGCAAGCAGATTCTTCCTCTCATGAGGAAGAATGAACTCAGCCCTGCTGACACCTTGATTTTAGTCTTGTGAGACCTGAAGCACAGAAACTAGCTCAGCCATCCCATACCCCAACTCCTGACCCACGAAAATGAAAGTAGAATGAATATGTATTGTTTTAAACTACCAATTTTTTTGTAATTTGTTATGGCCACAATAGAAGATTAATACCATATGTACACATAATTTATCTCCATATCTTCTTATATCTCATTTTATGAATAAAGAGTCACCAAATCGACTCTATTTTCAAATGTATTTTACATGACATATATACCCCGCAAAGTTTCCAGTTTTCTTTCACCTCTATCGACCTACAAAATTAATGCATAAATTTGCCTGGAGGCAAAGTGATATTCAAGGTAATTTAGAATCAAATACGTATGATTCCTTTTAACAACTTCTTTTCTTTGGGTTCTCAGGTGATAGTAGTTTTATTCTTTTATATTATGCTGAAACTTAAAACTTCAAATAAGGAAATTAATAAAATATTGTTTTTTATTCCTTTTTAAACACAAAGATATTCATCTTTCTTCTTTCAGTAACTTTTTATAAGATTAATACTTTTGAAAAGCTTTATCCAACAGATGTGAGTTTTATAAATATATTTGTATTTGTCCTGGCAGTCTGCTTTCCCTCACCAACTCTGCCAAAATTTATGGGAAGTAACAGTAAATGAAATATGCTGTTACCCTTAATATACAAACAAAGAATCAGAATTAGAGTATTTTAAGTACCCTACACTGTCACTAAAGTCAAAGTGCCACAAACTGAGTGGCATAAAAAAATGGAATTTTATTTTCTCACATTTCTGGAGTTCAGAAGTCAGAGATCAAGGTGTCCAATAGGTTGCTTTTTTCTCAGACCTCTGTTCTTGGCTTGCCTTTTCTCTATGTCTTCATATAATCTACCTTCTGTGTACATTTGTGTCCTAATTTCTTCTAAGGACACCTGTCATAGTGGATAAAGGTCCACGCTAAATGGTTTTATTTTAATTACCTTTTAAAAGACCTTATTTCCAAATACAGTCACATTTGGTTACTGGAGGGTAGGACCTCAACATATGAAACATCAGGGGACACAATTCAGCCCACATTGGGATATAATGGGAAGCCTTTTTCTATACCTCACTCAAAATACTAAAATGACAGCAGAGAGCATGATAAGTTCTGTGTACATAGTTTCTAGAGCAATGACTAAAAAAGCTATTTAAAGAAATACACTCTAAAACACCATAGATAAATGAAAATGGAATACTAAAAATTGCATAAGTAAATCACAGGTAGGCAGGAAACAGACAGAATATGAAAAGCACAGGAAACAATCAAAACAAACAAAAAAATAAAATGATAGAGTTAAACCATAACATGTTAATAATTAAACTGCATGTAGGTAGACCAAATACCCAAATTAAAAATGGAAATCAGTATAGTGGATTAAAAAACATTACCCAACTGTAAGCTGTCTACAGGAATCTCATTTAAAAAAGATTTTAGAAAAATAATTACCAGACACCGAGAGAGACATGGTATAATGATAAAAAGGTCACACATCAAGAAAACAGCAATCCTAAATATGTATGCACCAAACAGACCGACAAAATATGTGACGTTTTTGACGCAAAAACTGATAGAACTGAAATGAGAAATAGAGGCAAGTCTCACAATTAGAGTGGAAACTTAAAGACCCATCTTTTACAAATTGACACAACTGAAGAGAAAACCTACAAGGATCAAGAACTCGACAATATCATCAACCAATAAGATCTGATCAGCATCTGTAGAACAATTTACCCAACAGCAGAATATGTATTCTTTTCATATATGCACAATATATATAACAAGATATACCATATTTTAAGCCATAAAACAAACCTCAACAAATTTAAAAGAACTGAAATCACACAGAGCATTTTCTTTACCAAAATAGAATAAAAGTAGAAATCAATACAAGAAAGACAGCAAGAAAACATTCACATCATTTGAAACATTAATCTCAAATCAATAATCTAAACCACCACATCAAGAACCATGTCATGGTCAAAAGAAGAACAAAATAAATTCAAAACGAGCATAAGGAAAAAATAATTAAGATAAAAGCAACGTCATGCAACAGCGACATAATGCACATTCTTCTCATCAGCACATGGAACATTCTGCAGGATACACCACATGTAAGGACACAAAATACATCTTAACAAATTTTGAAAAATTGAAATCATATCCTGCATCTTCTCAGACTGCAATGGAATAAAACTAGAAATCAACAGCAAGCGGAACTTTGGTAACTGTACAAATACGTGAAAATTTAACAGCATGCTCCTAAATGACCATTGGGTCAATAAAAACATGAAGAAAAAAAATCAAAAAAATAAATGAAAATAGAAGCACAACATGTCGAAACCTATGACATACAGAAAAAGCAGTACTGGCCAGGTGCAGTGATTGATATCTCTAATCCTAATACTTTGGGAGGGTTACTTGAGGCCAGGACTTTGAAAACAGCCTGGGCAATAGTGAGACCCCCGTTTCTACAAAAAATAAAAAATTAGCTGGATGTGGTGGTACATACCTGTAGTCCCAGCTACTCTGGAGGCTGAGGCAGGATTCGCTTGAGCCCAGGAGTCTGAGTTTGCAGTAAGCCGTGATGATGCCCCTGCACTCTAGCCTGGGCAACAGAGTGAGACCTGTCTTAAAAACAAAACAAAACAACAAAACTGAAAAAGCAGTACTAAGAGGCTAGTTCATAGCAATAAATGCCTATAGTAATAAACTAGAAAGATTTCAAATAAACAATCTAATGATGCATCTCAAGGAACTAGAAAAGCAAAAACAAACCAAACCCAAAATTTCGAGAAGGAAAGAAATAAAAAAGATCACAGCAGAACTAACCAAAATAGAGGCTACAAAAAGTGCAAAGGATTAACAAATTGTTTTTTGAAAAAATAAAATCAATAAACCATTAGCTAGATGAAGAAAAAAAGAGAGAAGATCCAAATAAATAAAACTGGAAACAAAAAAGAAGATATTACAACTAATATCATAGAAATCCAAAAGATTGTTAGAGACAATTATGAGCAACTATATGCCAATAAATTTAAAAAACCTAGAAGAAACGGATAAATTCCTGGACAAATACAGCTTACCAAGATTGAGCCAGGAAGAAATAGAAAACCTGAACAGACTAATAACAAGTAACAAGAATGAATCAGTAATAAAATATCTCCCAATGACAACAAAAAAAGCCCAGGACCAGATGACTTTACTGCTAAATTCTACCAAATTTATAAAGAAGAACTAACATCAGTTCTTTTTAAACTATTCCAAAAAATTGAAGGAGAAAGAATTCTTCCAAACTCATTCTATGAGGCTGCATTACCCTGATACCACAACCAGAGCAGGACAAAACAAGAAAACTACAGGTCAGTATCTCTGATGGGCCAGCCATGGTGATTCATGCCTATAATCCCAGTACTTTGGGAGTCTGAGGTGGGAGAATTGCTTGAGATCAGATGTTCAAGGCCAGCCTGAGCAATATAACAAGACTCTGTCTCTACAAATATTTTTTTTTAAATTAGCCAGGTATGGTGGCACGTACCTATAGTCCCAACTATTCAGGAGGCTAAGGCAGGAGGATCTCTTGAGCCCAGGAGTTTGAGTTTGAGGCTGCAGTGAGCTACAATCAAGCCACTGCATTCCAGCCTTGGTGACAAAGTGAGACCCTGTCAAAAAAAAACAACTCTGATGAACATAGATGTAAAAATTCTCAACTAAATATTAACAAGCCAAATCCAACAGCACAACAAAAAGATTGCACACCATAATTAAATAAGATTTATCCCAGGGATACAAGAAAGGCTCAATATACACATATAATGAATGTGATATTTAATACATCACATCAAGACAATGAAGGATGAAAACCATATGATAATCTCAATAGACACCGAAGAAGCATTTAATAAAATGCAACATATTTTCAAGATATTAAAAAAACTCTCAACAAATTAGATATAGAAGGAACATATCTCAACACAATAAGGGTGTCATGTATGACAAACCCACAGCTACCATCATACTGAACAGAGAAAAGCTAAAAGTTTTTATTTTAGAACTGGAACAAGACAAGGATGGGGTGGGGAATGTGCAGCCTTCTGATTTCAAGATTGGTTTTTTTTTTTTTAAGCACCAAAGGAGGCAAGAAAAGCTTTGTCTTTTTCTGCTGCACCCCTTTTAATAAAAAATTTGGATTCAGTCAAAAGGCTGCATTTAAGGACCTAGAAGGCAACAGGTTCCCCACTTAGCCAGAGCAATTTGTCAAGAAAAAGAAACAAAGGGCACCCAAATTAGAAAGAAGGAAGTCAAATTGTCTCTGCATATGACATGATCTTACATATAGAAAAATCTAGACGCCACCAAAAAACTCTTAGAATTGATCAACAAATATAGTAAAGTTTCAGGATATAAAATCAACATACAAAAATTAGTAGTGTTTCTATATACCAATAATGAACTCATAGAAAAATAAATCAAGAAAGAAATGCCATTTACAATAGCTTCAAAAAAATCTAGGAATAAATTTAACCAAAAGGTGAAAGATCTCTGCAATGAAAATTACAAAACACTAATGAAAGAAATTGAAGAGCATGCACAAAGATGGAAAGGCATCCATGTTATGGGCTGGAAGAATTAACATTGTTAAAATGACCATCCATTCTACTCAAAGCTTTTTATAGATTCAATGCAATCCTTAATCAAAATACCAATGACGTTTTTTCACAAAAACAGAAAAAAAAAATCCTACAACGTGTATGAAACCACAAAAGACCCCAGATAATGAAAGCAATTATACAGGCTAAAGCAACTCCATCTTGGATGCTAATCCACCATGTTGACTTCTGATTAGCCCCTGTTGTGGGAATGCCTCTAAGATCTCTACTTTATCCTGCCCTTAGATCAGAACAATTTTGTCCATAAATCCTGCCCTGAGGTGGATTCACATAGCATTCTTGCCTCTCCCTGTGGGGGTCACCTTCAATTGTTCTACTCAATTCTTTGCTATGGTATATAAGCTCTGGGTCTCCTGGGTGATGGCCCAGGGATCCACCATATTGTCTTGTCTCATGGCCACTGGAGACATGGCTTCTGTTTCTAAGTCCCTATTAAATGTTTCTTTCTGAGAAACTGGATATGTCAGCCTCTTTCTTTGGCCACTCAGCTCCTTCAGACTTTGGGGGTAAGTCTGCATAGACGCATAGAATAGCAACCTTGAGCAAAAAGAACACAGAGATATCACACTATCTGACTTCAGAATACACTACCAATCTACAGTAATCAAAACAGCATAGTACTGGTATAAAAACAGACCCACAGACCAATAAAACAGAACCCAGATATAAACCCATGTTTACAGCCAATTGATTTTCCATAAACGTACCAAGAACATTTACCGGGGAAAAAACAGCCTCTTCGGTAAATGGTTTTGGGTAAATTGGATAGCCATATGCAGAAGAATAAAACTGGACCCCTATCTCTCACCATATATAAAAAGTCAACTGAAAATAAACTAATACTTAAATGTAAGACACAAAACTGTAAATTTACTAGACGAAAACATAGAGGAAATGCCTCAGGACATTTGTCTAGGAAAAAACTTTATAAGTAAGACTATAAAAGCAGAGCAACAAAAGGTAAAATAGACAAATGGGATTTTATCAAACTAGAAAGTTCTGCACAGCAAAGTAAACAATCGACAGTAACAAAAGCTGTAATTTTGAAATATTTATAAGCTACCCATCTAACAAGGGATTAATATCCAGTATACACAGGGAACTCAGTAACTTAACAGCAAAAAACAAATAATTTGATAAACAATAGGCAAAGGATCTTAACAGACATTTCTCAAAGATGACATACAAATGGCCACCAAGGATACGGAAAAATGCTCAGCATCACTAATCATCAGGGAAATGCAGATTAAAAACACAATGAGATATCACTTATCTCCAGTGAGACTGGCCTTTATCAAAAAGTCCCAAACCAATAAACGTTGGCGTGGATGCGGAGAGATAGGAACACTCATACACTGCTGGTGGGACTGCAAACTAGTGCAACCTCTGTGAAAAGCAATATGGAGATACCTTAAAGAGATGCAAGTAGAAGTACCATTCGATCCAGCAATCCATTACTGGGCATCTACCCAAAAGAGCAAATGATGCTGTATAAGAAAGACATCTGCACCCGAATGTTCATAGCAGCACAATTCACAATTGCAAAGATGTGAAAACAACCCAAGTGTCCATCAATATATGAGTGGATTAATAAAATGTGGTATATGTATACCATGGAGTACTATTCAGCTTTAAGAAACAATGGTGATATAGCACCTCTTGTATTCTCCTGGATAGAGCTGGAACGCATTCTACTAAGTGAAGTATCCCAAGAATGGAAAAACAAGCA